>JAGKTI010034069.1:0-11536 GCA_018397915.1 Birgus latro | reverse complement strand
CCTGGCCTTAATTATGATGCCCCAGTTTTTAGGCCTCAAACTAGTGACGTGCATGGCTATAATGGGAGTCCAATTAAAAAGAAGCCTCAGGAATTTGATGGTAGAGTATTGTGGGAAGCTTGCCGTGCACAGTCTGTTGCTTGCGGATCAGAGTGGCTGGGATGATGGGCGGAGGGCAGTGCAGCTTGCTGCTGGCCTTGGGGGTGCCGGAATGGAGATTCTGGGCCAGATGTCAGTGATGGAGGGGGGCAGTTGTCAACCCCTGGTGGAAGTGTTGGAGAGCAGAAATGGAACCATGTGCCAGACTGAGGTTTGCAGGGCGGGGTTCCGGAGCCATGTGCGGGCTCCGGGAGAATCCCTGCAGCGGCTTGCTCAGGACCTAGAGAGTGTGGCACATGAGGCGTGCCCTGGAGCTGCGCCTGGCCTGTTGACTGTACTTCTGAGGGACCAGTTCGTTGATGCTCTTGACAGTGCAGAGCTGACAGTGCAAGTGAGGCAGGCACAAGGCACAACCAAGAGGCATGCAAGAGGCACTTGCCAGGTCTCTGGAATTTGAGTCCTACGTCGGGTCCAGTACATCCACATTTCAGGCAGGTCGTAGTGCAGGATTTGGGGCAAGAAGGGGGCGGGTTTGGGAAGCAGAAAAATTCAGAGGAAGTTGCTGGTATGAGGAGCTGGGACACCGGAAAGTGGTTTGCAACAAGTGGAAGAGAGAACACGAGGACCAAGCAACAGAAGTGCAAGAGGATGGTGACAGTTTCCCGAGGGAAGAAGTGCATCAGAAAGAGGACCAAGACCTTCCTGGAAGAGTGGACTGTGTGGAGGAGAAAGGACGTCGTCAGAAGCGGCTTAGAAGACCTGGTAAGTTGAAGGATTATTTTGTGTATAGTTAGATGTCTCATAATGATTAAGGTTTATATGTGTATAATCTGTGTAGTTTTGTCAGGACGACAAAGAACTAGGGAGGGGGTAGTGTTACGAAGTGCGATTTGCCAGTTAGGTGTTCGAGAATCTTCCCGGTGTTTCCTGTACGGTAGTTCTGGTCTCGGTACGAGTCAGAGTTACCAGTTTGCCTGTTGTTCGTGAGCGTAGTTGTTTCGTAAGTTATGCAGTAATTTTTGTGCTCTTTTTTTTATAAAGTTTATTTATGTGATTGCTTGTCAATTATGTCATTTAATTTAAGTCAGTATGCTAAATTATTTAATGTGTTATGTAATGTAAGAAAACTCTTTTCTTGCTTTTGATATCTCCGAGTTGGCAACTGTTGTTCTCATACAATGTAGAAAACACCAGAATATAGAAAGGTTATATAAGGATGAGGGATGAGGCAATAGCAGGTTTAACTGGCCCTCAGTCAGTTTGGGTGAAGTTTGGTTGGGTTTCGGTGTAGTGTCAGTGATGTTTGTTTATTTTCGGTACTTGTGAAAGCAGTGTAGTGTTGTTGGCAAAAAGAGCAGAGTTGTAGAAGTTTGTACGTTTTCGGTGCTTGTAAAAGCAGTAAAGTGTTGTTGGCAAACAGAGAAGTGTTGTAGAAGTTTGTACATTTTCGGTACTTGTGAAAGCAGTGAAGTGTTGTTGGCAGAGAAGTGTTGTAGAAGTTTGTACATTTTCAGTAAATGTGAAATTAGTGAAGAGTATTAACAGTGAAGTGTTGTCATGTATTAACCCGTCACGTCCCAACCGATTTCCAACCTCCGATACCCCCCAGTCCCGAGCATTTTCGGATTTTTTTTTTTGGCTCAAACCTTCGCTTTTGGTGAGAAACATCAAAAATTCATAGAGAAATTGTCCTCCTGAGGCTATTAATGGTGCTACAGGTGATGAGTCAGCCTTATGTGTTCCCTCTTTCTCTGGGTACCTGGCTAAAGAAAACGAACTATGGAAGGGTTAACTAACTCAAGCCACTTTATATTATGTATTTATTTATGTATTTGGTACGAATTTATGTGTAGTACAAGACTATATTGGTTTTCACACATATAGGCAATAGAAGCATTGTTCAGTTACCAAACACATCAACATATGGCACCTTCCTTTATGACATTACCACCTCATTACTTCTGTGTGTTTCTTGCTCTAGCTTCTTTATTTCTTTGTCCTCCACCTCAGGAATCACTTTCACCGTGAATTTCGTCATTGGAGAGACCATTGGGCAACATACTTTTACTGGCCAGGTTACTGCTAACAGGTGAATTGCCCAGTGTGGGGGGAAGGGGGGGAGGGGAGGTTAGGTGGGGCCAGACGGTATCCCTGCTTGACAGCAGATAGAGGAAGGTCTCCCACATATGCCTACCAAAAATCACCCATGAAACTTGAAAATTGTGCAAATTATGACCCTTGCAATTGTGCAACGTACCCGTACGTCGATGGGTGTAGCTGTGACAAAACGTTGCAATGTACCCATACGTCGATGGGATTTCTCGGGTTATGTGTAATAGCAGTTAGTAAAGTTCGTATAGCTTCAGTGCTTGTGAGAACAGTGATGTGAAGTTAGCAAGCATTAAGTGGAATTATTTGGAAAATAAAGACAGTGGAGACCTGTTCAGTCCCGACCGTTTTTTTACCCAGCATACCCCCAGGCCCCGACCGATTTTCGACTTTTTGTTTTTTGGCTGAAACCTTCGCTTTTGGTGAAAAACATCGAAAATTCATAGAGAATTCGCGATCCTGAGGGAAAAAATTTTGGTACAGGTGTCATTCAACTTTATGTTTTCCTTCTTTTTCAGGGTACCTGGCTAAAGAAAACGAACTATGGAAGGGTTAACTAATTCAAGCCACTTTAAATTACATATTTATTTCATTTATTTGGTACGAATTTATGTGTAGTACAAGTCTATATTGGTTTTCACACAATAATATAGGCATTTATCAGCATTGTTCACTCACTCAAAACCCCAGTAAATGGCACCTTCCTTTACGACATAACCACCTCATCACTTCTGTTTGTTTCTCCCTCTAGCTTCTTTGTTTGTGCTCCACCTCAGGAATCACTTTTGCTGTGAATTTCTTTATTGGAGAGACTGCGGGACAACATACCTTTACTGGCTAGGTTACTGCTAACAGATGAATTGCTCAGTGTGGGGGGGAAGGGGGGGGTAGGTGGAGCCAAGCAGTATCCCCGCTTGACAGCAGGTAGAGGAAGGTCTTCTACATATGCCTACCAAAAATCACCCGCGAATGTTGAAAAATGTGCACACAATGGGTCTTGCAATTGCATGACATATGATGCACGTCGTTGGGTCTGTCCGCGGAAAAAAGTAGCGACGTGCATCGTACGTCGGTGGGACTCGGCGGGTTAAGAAGCCAGTGTTTATTTTCACCTCAGCTGATCTTGTGTGCTGTACACCTAAAGTCTGACCATAGGAAGACCAACTCACTGGGCAACGTCCTTCCTGTACTGAACTACTGTACTGGTGTTGGAGCCTGTGGCAGTGTGGGGTGGGGATGTAAGACTATTACCAGCTGGACGTTTGTTATTTAGTGGTATACATGATTTTACTGTTTCATGAAATTTTTGGGTAAAAATGTCCCATGTCTGGTTTATGTCACCAGTTTCAGTCATTTTATTCCAAACCACAGTTGTAAGTAGCACTCTGAGTCTGGTGAAATCCAATTTACGATAGTGTGGGACCTTCTCTTTGCTCCCTGTTTCTTTCACTTTTTCAGTTGTAATGTTAAACTGTTTAATTTAGTGACTGATGGACATAAACTCTGGTCCGATTTCGAAGTTGTTAACTAATCATTTGTAGTTAAGATGATGTCTAGGGTACTGTTTCCTCTCACTTGGTATTCAACTTGTTGGTAATGGGTGCTTTCTTGAAGATGTATGTAAAGCCCTTGTCCTGAGTATGCAGGTAACGGTTCACACCACTTTGTTACTGGTAGATTAAAGTCACCAAAAGTCTCTATCCTCTTGACAACAAATTTCCACAACTTGATTATAAAGTTTTTCGTCTGTGTCAGCTGACTCTGTCGGAGGATGATAGACAAGACATATTAATTTTACGTGATTTAATACTCAGTTGAATGTATCTGGCATCTGTGTTGGTAATACTGGGTTTGGATAGCACAAGGGAGTGGAGACTAGTTTTCACATATAGTAAAACACCGCCACCAACTCGATGTGGTTGTTCACAGCTGAAAATATTGTACCCTGTTAATGAGTAGTCTGCTTAAAAGTGATGGTCGAATGTGTTAACCAAGCACTCCATGATGTCATAACTTTCTAGGTACATAAGAGATTCTAAATGGTCAGATATGGTTTGTAGACTACATGCATTAACATAGCAGACTCTAATTTTGTCCCAAACAGTTGATGAACTGACTTTATGGGTATTTACATTGAGGTTGCTGCTCCCAGACGCTCCTCTGTTTTTAATTTGAAGAGGGCAACTTTATCTTGAAAAAGTCTAACTAGCCGTGCCATTCCTGAACGCTCCTCGTTTTTTAATTTGAAGAGGGCAATTTCATGAAAAGTCCATCTAGCCGTGCTGCTCCTACCTAGTTCAAATGGAGACCATCTTTCTGGAAAAGAATGTGTTGCTCATAGAACTGGTCGACACAGATCGACAAAGCTCACTCCTTCTTTCGTGCTGAGAGATTTCAGATGGTTATCTGTGCTGAAGGCATTATCATAAGAGCTGTTTTTTGCATTGATCCTTGGGAGTATGCCGGATATTATTACATTAGTGGACTTTGTTTTAAATAACTTCATCATCTTATGGTACTTTGTTAGCAATTCCTTTGCTCTGTTGAACTTCAAATCTTTTGTACCAACATGAATGATGTTGAGAGTTTTATTGTTTGTGCCTTTTGTGACATCACTGCAGGCTTCTGTAATATCGCATAGTCCACCTCCTTCTGCTGATGAGGGCACGTCCAGAAAATTCCTCCAGCTGACAAAGTACAATGGAGTCCCCAGTAAGCCTTGTTTCTTCAATCTCATCAACCGTTTCAGCAAGGATCTGGTAGCAATCGTATGTAGTTATGGGGAGGTGCTTCCTCACACGTTTTAACGCCTTTGCGCCGTATCTTACTGTAGTAAAGGGGACTTCATTTGGCGAGGGAAGAAGCCTATGGAATTGCTGGGTGAGGAAGATACACTATTGTTTGTAACTGCTTGATGGGCAGGGGCTGGTACTGGCTTGGTTTGCATGTCTTCCCTCTCCAGTTTTGTCACTGACCTCTCGTCATGGACCAGACCACTGCGGAGGTCCACTGCCCGCCACCGTCCGTCCTGCCACTGATGCCCAGCTCGGCGCCCAGCCCACCACAGTCTGTCCAGCCTCCACCACCCACCTCAGTGCCCAGCCTATCCCCTGCCAACACCACCAGTCCTCACTTTCACGGTGGAGGATATCTGGGACTTGGGCTCGCAATTAGCAGTGGCTATTGCCACATCCCTCTCACGGTCCCTGGGGATCACTCTTGATGCGGCTCCCCTCACCGCCGTGGCTGATCATCTCATAGACTAGATGATCAACAAGAAGTTGAAGAGCCTTGGAGCCCACCCTGCCCCTTGTCACCGAGCTCTCTCTGCAGGGAGACCCAAACCTCTACCCCTCAGGCCGGCTCGCTCCAAGCAGGCTAAGCCCCGGCCTCACACCGTGACGCCTTCCGCTCCTCAGTTGCCTTGTCCTCACCCCCTTCAGGGGCAGGCACCACCAACATCTGTGGCCGCCGCGATGGACATGGCCCCACCGCAACCGCAGGATGACGTCCGCCTGTGTCTCTCTCCAGATGACAAGGAGACAGCCTCAGGATCCTTCAATGGAATTGTCTAGGAGCCCGGAGTAAGCTCCCACTATTGTGGGGAGGCGGCTGCTAGGGACCGCCCTCATGCAGGAAGCCCTGCTCACAGACAAATCCTCCTTTCGTCTCTCAGGCTACACCATCCATCTCCTCTCATACGTTCGTGGCGTCACACGGGGATGTGCCATCCTGGTTCAGGACCACATTGGGTGCACAGACTGTGAGCCTCTTTTCTGTGGACCTGATGTGGAGGTCCAGGGCATGGCTCTCCATCTGGCAATGTCGTCCCTGACTGTGTACAATGAATACCGGAACCGCAGGGGCTCCCTGGAGATGGGAGACTTGTTCTCCCAGGCTGCCAGGGGCACTGTGTATGTCGGGGGTGACTTTAACGCCCACCACGCCCTTCTCTCCTCGCCTCTTCCATCTAATGACACAGGACGGCACATCTCTTTGGTGCTGGAGGAGATGGGTGGTGTTTCCCTCTTGAATGATCCTGAGGTTGCCACTCATATTGATGGGGGCTCGCTGGACTTGTCCTTCGTGTCCTCCCCCCCTGATGGGCTCAGCGACGTGGTCGCTTCACCCCCACCTCTCCAGCGATCACTTCGCTCTCGAGGTCACACTACTCATGGATCCTCCTCCTCCCCCACTCCCTCCGCCTCGGTGGGATCTTTGCAGGGCTGATTGGCCAGCTTTTGGCCATGCATTGGCTGCTGCCTTTGAGAAATCTCCTCCTGCCCCAGACCTCGAGAGTCAGATGGACCAGGTAGCCAGTACCTTCTCTCGGGGTGCGTCTCTCACTATTCCGCTGCAGCAACGGTCGGCGAGGTCAGGAAGTTGAATCACAGATTAAATGCGGCACGCAGGCAGTACCGGCGGCAACGTACGTCTCCTCACCATCGGCACCTGGCTGCTGTCACTTGCCATGTGACATCAGAGAAACGCCGCCTTAAGGAGGAGGCGTGGATCAGATGGTGTCGTGCCTTGGATTCTCACTCCACTCTCTGCGAGCTGTGGAGGAGAATCCGGTCCATCTCTGATCCACGTCCTCCTTGTTCACCTTCACATCCGGACCCTGCTGCAGAAGCCAGCCATCTTGCGCTGCACTTTGCAGACCGTTCTGCTTCTCACAATCTCCCACGGTCCATCCAAGTCCTACAGAAGCAACTGTTGGCCTCTCGTGTTGCTGCTGTCCAGGCCGCCTGTGCTAGGCCTGACCTTGCTGATCATCCCATCACCAGCGGGGAGCTCCGTAAGGCATTGCGACATAGGACTGACACTGCACCTGGACTCGGCGGACTCACCTACTCCATCTCGTCCCATGCTGGAGATTGTGGTAGTGAGAGACTACTTGATCTGCTTAACCTCTCGTAGTCTGCAGGCCGTTTGCCGAGGTCTTGGAAGACAGCTGTCATCCACCCAATCCCTAAACCTCGTGACTCCAGTGCCATGCGCCCTATCTCGCTTCTTAGCTGTGTGGCTAAGACAGTGGAGAGGGTTGTGCGTGCTCGCCTTGCCTGATGACTGGGGCCGTTGCACCCGAGGATTTGTGCATACCATCCTGGTAGGAGTGCTTCTCACTGTTTTGCATCCTTCCTCGGGGAGCTTCGAGGTGGACAGGGGATGACTGTCTTCCTTAACCTCGAAAAGGCTTTTGAGCTGGCTAGCCACCTTGCCATCCAGGTAGCCCTTGTGGACCGGGGAGTCGGGGGTAAGCTCTTGTCGTGGATGGAGGACTTCTTTCTGAACCAAAGAGTGAGGATTAGATTTCAGGAACAGCTCTCCCCATTTTATCACCCTCACAACAGCACCCCTCAGGGGAGCATTCTAAGCCCCTTGCTGTTCAATATGCTGGTGGCGGGACTACTGGCGGTTGATTATGGTCCGGCATAACGCTCCTCATTTATGCGGATGACTTGGCACTTGTCTTCTCGAGGAGGGACTGTCGCCCATTGCTCTTTCTCGGCTGCATGCCAGGTGCAGCGAACTCGGGCTGAAAGTCAACCTCAAGAAGACTAAGTGCCTACCTATCGGTCTCCACCCTCCAGAACATCCGCTCTTGCTTGCAGGCCACAGTATTGAGCTCGTCACGCTCCACCATTACCTGGGGGTCTACTTTGACAGTGGGCTCACTTTCACCAGGCACGTTAAATATCTGCATGAGTGGGCCACCACTCACGTCTCTGCTCTCTGCTGCCTTTCTAGCCACAGTCTCAGGGCGTCATATGCTGTACTGTGCACCTTCTACACTCATGCCATCTGGTCCCACATGGATTACAGTGCAATTTGTCTTATTGATCTTGCCCTACCCACGACCAGGTCCTTGGAGGTGCTTCAGAACGATGCACTTTGGGTTATGCTGAATGCTCCGCGCTGGACCAGGGTGATTAATCTGCGCATGGAAGATGGGTTTCCATCACTTGCTCACAGAATTGCACTGCGCTTAACGGCAGAGACGCTTCATCTCGTGCACAATCGTCCGCACCTCCCTGTCTCTATTCTGCTCCAGCATCTGGCAAGCAGGCCCCCAGATCCAATCTCCCAACATGATTGGGCTCACGCAACGGCGGCTCTCATTCATACCAAAGGTGTGCAGAGATCCCAATCCGGATTGTCCAGGTTACTTGCCTCCCCCTCCCTGGGCAACTGCCCCCTTCACTGTTGTCACTCCTTCAGAGTCAAAACCTCATCACTCCATTTCTGACATCCTCCAGCAGGAGAGTCTTCACTGGATCGTTGCCCTCAGCTCTTCCGACTCGATGGTCTACTACACAGACAGCTCTATTTCGTCTGATGGTTCAGCAGGGGCGGCTATTGATTATGGCACCTATATGGGATCCTGGCGCATCACCACGGGGGTCTCTGCTTTTCAGACAGAGCTGGTGGCTCTCCTCTGTGCTCTGCGCCATGCCTTACGCCATCAACATCGGCGTGTTGTTATCCACACAGACTCACTCTTCTCCCTTCAAAGACTGGAGTCTCTCTCCTTAACCCATCATGTCCCGACCGATTTCCAACCTCTTTCAGATTTTTTTTTTTTGGCTCAAGCCTTCGCTTCTGGTGAAAAACATCAAAAATTCATAGAGAAATCGCCCTCCTGAGGCTATAAATGGTGCTACAGGTGATGAGTCAGCCTTATGTTTTCCCTCTTTTTCAGGGTACCTGGCTAAAGAAAACGAACTATGGAAGGGTTACCTAATTCAAGCCACTTTAAATTACGTATTTAGTTGTGTATTTGGTACGAATTTATGTGTAGTACAAGACTATATTGGTTTTCACGCATTTATATAGGCAATACAAGCATTGTTCAATCACCAGACACATCCACATATGGCACCTTCCTTTACGACATAACATCATCATTTCTGTTTGTTTCTTGCTCTAGCTTCTTTATTTCCTTGTCCTCAACCTCAGGAATCACTTTCACCATGAATTTCGTCATTGGAGAGACCGTGGGGCAACATACCTTTACTGGCCAGGTCACTGCTAACAGGTGAGTTGCCCAGTGTGGGGGGGAAGGGGGGTCAGGTGAGGCCAGGCAGTATCCCCACTTGATAGCAGATAGAGGAAGGTCTCCCACATATGCCTATACTTGATAGCAGATAGAGGAAGGTCTCCCACATATGCCTACCAAAAATCACCCATGAAGCTTGAAAATTGTGCAAATTATGACCCTTGCAATTGCGCGACTTACCCGTACGTCGATGGGTGTAACTGACAAAATGTTGTGACGTACCCATATGTCAATGGGACGCCTCGGACTAGGGGCTCACCAGTTTTTACTTACCGCCGTCTACACTATGTCTTCCCTCATTCATCAGCAGAGTGGCTCAGTGATTTTCCAATGCGTCCCAGGGCATGTTGGGATCTGGGGTAATGAACTGCCTGATGCAGCTGCATGTGCAGCTGCCTTACTCCCTGCTGTTACATTTCTGCTCTGCCCTTGTGCCTCCCATGTTCTCTCAGTAGTGGCCAGCCATATTACCAGACTTACTAGGGATGAACATGAACTCTGTGTCGCTGAAGGCTCTCGCTCGGCAGCCTGGTATGCGGCGGCTACATCATATTCACCCATTTCTGTTTCACCGAACATACCGAATTTCCTCCTTACTAGGATTCGACGTTTATGCCTGGGTTTCCCATGCTATCGTCAAATTGCTGGGTTGGAGCCCGACCCGTGCCCAATTGCTATGAGCGGTCTGCTGAACCCCTCTGCCATTACTTACTCGATTGCCCAGTCACCACTTTGCTCCATGCTCTACCGGGAGGAAGCTTTCCTCGTTCCAGTAATGATGTGTCGGATGCGGCCAGGTTGTTTGCAACACACTCTACCAGAGGCTATTACAGTCTGTACAGGATTACCCTCCTCCTCGCTAACTGCCTTTAACACCACGTCCTAGAACTCAGTACAAGCCCCCCCCCTTTTTTTTTCTCCTGCTTTGTGTTATTTATATTCTGCACTCCTCTGACAGGCTCTCAGTTTGCCCGTGCCCCACCACATGTGGGTACATATTTTACTACTAATGTCACTGACCCCTATGTTTGCTGTTACAAACTCTTTCAGCATCTCAACTCTCCCTTGAGTTCGCTGTAAGTTTTCTGTGATTCAGCTAAGCCTTCTTCTAGATCTCTCATCATGACGCATAGTTTGCACACAGGTGACGAATGGTAATCCGAAAAATACTGAGGAGCAAAATAACCAGTACACTCCTGATTGGTCTCCAATATGGATGTCATTATGAAAGGTAATATTTCCAAAATACCACAAAAAGAAATTCTAAAAAAAAAAAAATACAACTGGATAAGGGATGTTATCACGTAATATAATTTACTAATGAAATATTGAATTACTAGGGAGATACACTTTCTGTACACTAATTTCCTCTACCAGTGAAAAAAGAATAGAAAATCCACTTGCTCTTATTATCTAACTTATCATGAAATGTAGAAATACGCCATAAACTGGTTAACTTTAAAGAATAATATTAGAAAGGCGGGAAAAATCAAAATAGAACCTAGTTTCACTCGGCAAACAATTGTTTATACAGTGCATAAATTATTTTGCTGGTGAAACAACACAGACACAGTTAACACGCAGTTGTATCTCTATACACAAGACAGTGCTAATCACTTCCACCAAAACAGCAGGCAACCAACTTTAAAATAGTTAGACCTTACAGCACTAAACGAAAACAGCTGATGGTAGAAAACATGGTCAAAACAAAAGAAAGTTCTGTTAGGTGAATATGCACTCAATATACTAACCACCTTTACCAGTAAGAAAAGATAATCTACTTGCTATGATATTGTTCTAATATACTTCGAGCTATAGGAAAAGTACACTAAAAGATGACTGAGAATATCAAAATAACAGGCGGGAAAACGATAAAAACGGGAGGGGGGGGACACAATCAAAACATCTAGATAAGCAAATGATTTACATCTTGAACACAAACACTTTTGCATGCACGCTATTTAAATACTTAACATGGGGGAAATATGTCTAAGACTCTTATACAAAGATCTATTCACTTCCACACCGATCTTCACACAATTTGGTTAAATCACTGGGTAGTGAAGAGTGCTGGGGAAAACGTCCAAACTCCACAGAAGAGAAGAAGAAGAAGGAATATTAAAAGGAACAATGAAGCAGAAGTAGGAATCGACTGAAAACTGAGGAGGAGGAGGAGGAAGAGGAAATGTAACTGAAGGATAGGACGTGGGAGGAAGAAAAAAATAAATGAAAAAACATCCAAAAACATTCAGAATGAAAAAGAAAAAA
>JAGKTI010034068.1:0-11536 GCA_018397915.1 Birgus latro | reverse complement strand
TTGGGGCTGCTTTACATATTATGGTGTTGGTAGGTTGGTAATTCTACCTGCAAATGAAAAAGTGAACCAGAACAATTATTTGGAGCTCTTATGTGATGTTTTAAGTGACTCTTTTGATAAAACCAAGGCAAGAGTATTTATGCAAGATTCTGCCCCTGCACATGTTACAAAGTCAGTGAAACAGTGGCTAACAGACTGTGAGGTTCCCTTTATTCGAGCCCATATATCAATCCCATTGAGAATTTATGAGCGCACATGAAGCGGCAGCTGCGTAGTATGGACACATCATCTTTGCCTAAACTTGAGGCTGCAGCTATGGAGCAGTTTTAATCCGTCTGTTCTGCAAAACTTCGCCATCAGTCTCCCCAGACGCCTTAAGAAGATAATAAAGGTGTAGGGGAATGCCAGTAAATACTCAGTTCAATGGTGAGTGTTAATTTATTTGTTTCTCCTTGCTAACCACAAGAATGTTTTCTTTTTTTAAGATGGCGTCAACACTTTCCGCGCCTACTGTATATATATATATATATATATATATATATATATATATATATATAAATTTATATAGATATATATATACAGTATATATATTCATTTTTTGCACACCAGAGGGTGGAATAAAAAGAAAGGTAATTGCGCAATCCACTGGTTAACAATGTGGCTCGGTAGGAATCTGCTTTTCAAAGATTAGGGCAGCCCATACCTGCTGGCATGCCAGCCCCACACCATCATCTGAATAGATGGGTAGTGGCTGAGTTCTGTGCTATATGCAGAGGGCATGGGAAGTAATTCCATCTTGTTTAGTGTTTGTGATTGGTGGGTGGAAACGAGATGTAGTGGTATTAGAGGTAGACTGCAAGATAATGCTGATTTCAAGTGTGGTGTGTTGGGGAGAGCATGTGAAAGGAGCTTGCTGGGGAGTCTGTTGAGTGTGTGGAAGAGTTTTGTTATTTGGGAGATAAGTTATGTGCTGGAGGTGGGGCAGGATCTAGCTCTGTGGCAAGAGTGTGGAGTGGTTGGAAGAAGTTCAGGGAGATGTTGCCTCTCCTGACATTGAGAGGGCTCTCCCTCCGTGCTAAGGAGTCTTTGTGTTCGGCATATGTTAGGAGCGTACTGCTGTATGGTAGTGAGACCTGGACAGTAAAGGAAGAGGATATTTGCAGGCTCAAACATACAACAATGGCAGTGATTAGGTGGATGTGCAGTGCGTCCTTGAGTGCAAGGCCTAGGGGGGGGACTAAGTTTACGATGGAAGAATCAAGAAGTAGGATGGGACTTGAGTGTATTGGTGTTGTGATGAGGAGAGGTAGATTGAGATGGTTTGGGGATGTGGAGAGGATGAGAGATGATAATTGTTTGCAGAAAGTGAGAGGTAGACCAAAAAAGACCTCAGATGAGGTCATTGAGCATGACCTCAGGGTTGTTACTGAATAGAGAAGCTGCAAGAGATCGAGCAGCATGGAGAGCCGCATTTGGTTGACCAAGGCCGATGCGTGCAAGCATGTTGGATGCTTCAGAAACGAAAACAATTTGTACAGTAATCCCTCATTTATCCGGACATAATAGAGCCTAAGGCATGTCCGGGTAGTGGCAACATCCGGATAATGAACACAATTCCCCTGCCATACCCAGACCTTGACTATCTATACCCACCTCCAACCTATACTTAACCTATGCTTAATTTGGGAGTGTTTTCTGGTCATTTAGGCATATTTAGACATCAAAACACATAGGAATATCCAAAGTAATGGTAAACACCAAGAAAATCATGCAGAAAAACCACTGAAAACATAAAGAAACACCCTACTTAAACTCTACTGTATAAACAGTATAGTACCTGACCTTATTTTGACAGTATTTTCCAGTCATTCTGCCATATTTTGACATCAAAACATACATAGGATTATCCAAAATAATTTTGAACACCATGGAAACCATGCAGAAAAAAAACACTGAAAACCAAAAAACACCCTAGCAATACACCACTGTATGTACAGTACCCCTTCTAATTTTAGCAGTTTTCAGGTCAATCCTCCATGTTTAGACATCAAAACACACAGGAATATCCGGAGTAATGCTAAACACCAAGAAAACCATTAAAAAAAAAAAACACTGAAAACCAAAAAACACCCTGCTGTACATATACACCACTGTATGTACAGTACCCCTCCTAATTTTGGCACTTTTCAGATCAGTCTGCCATATTTAGACATAAAAACACACATATAGGAATATCCAAATTAATACTGAACACCAAGAAAACAAAAAATAAAAAATAAAAGCCAAAAAACAAACAAACAACATATACACCACAGTATGTACAGTACCCCTCCTAATTTTGGCAGTTTTCAGGTCAGTCTGCCATATTTAGACATCAAAACACACACAGGAATATCCAAAGTAATTATAAACACCAAGAAAACCATGGAAAAAAAACGAAAACAAAAAAAACACCCTACCTATACTCCAATGTATGTACTGTACAGTACCCCTCCTAATTTTGGCACTGTATTCAGGTCAACAAAACACATACGAATATCCAGAATAATGCCAAACTCCAAGAAAACCATGAAAAGAAAAAAAATGAAAACCAAAAACACCCGACGTATATACGATTATGTATAGTACTCCTAATTTTGGCGCTGTTTCCAGGTCAGTCTGCCATATTTAGACATCAAAACACAAATAGGGTTCGCCTTTATCATTCTTTTTCTGTGCCTGCCCTCCTCTCTTCCTATTTCTCCCATCTTTCCTGTCACTTCTTATTGCTTTTCTTTCCTTTACAGGTAGCTTTACATTGAGTGACAAGCCAAATGGTTTCCTGTAAGCCAAGAAACCATTTACAACGCTGGGTGGTAACCATATAACCAAACCATACGTGCTCCCTACGTGTCAACAAGTGGGTTGCTGGAGGGTTAGTGCCCCTCCCCTTAAAACAAATAACTCAAAGTCAAATGGTCACCCCTTACGGGATTATGGCGTCTGGCAGTGGCAGTGGTGGAAAACACAAATAGGGTTCGTTTTCGTTTTCGTTTTTGAAGGCTCCAACATGCTTGCATGCATCAGCCTTGGTCACCTAATGGCGGCTCTCCATGCTGCTCGATCCCTGGCAGCCTCCTGTTCAGTCCCTTAACCCCTAAGTCACACGTAATGACCTCGTCCCATGTCTTTCTCGGTCTACCCCTCCCAACCCCTCCCCCAATATTAACACCTCTCACCCTCTGTACCCAATTATCATCCCCCATCCTCTCCACATGTCCAAACCACCTCAACCTACCTCTCCTTATCACAACACCAATACACTCCAGTCCCATCCTACCTCTCAACTCTTCCATCATAAACCCAGCCCCCCCAGGCCTTGCATGCAGGGACGCACCGCACATCCCTGTGTGCAAGGCCTGAATATCAAGAAAGCTTGCATAAACAACAGAAATCCACAAAAAAAAAAAAACTGACGATGGTTTGAAAATCTGTTGTCTGTGACGAGTAATTGCTCCCAGAGCTAAAAAAAAAATTCCACGGCCAATTGTGCCACCGGAAATTGGTTACAGTATATCGGTATAAATGGTATACCATTTATACCAATATACTGTACTGTAAGATAAACTAATAACAACACCTAAGACTGACAAGTAAAAGTATGGAAATATAGCAAGAATAAAGTGTTCAGGAGTAAAATTTTCCTTCATATAACTTCCCATCATCCTAGTGCAAAATTTCGCCAGCACCTTCTAAGAGTTAAGCTTATATCTAGATGCAGAATTTCATGAGCTTTCTCGTGGTCACTTCGGAATTTCATTACGACCAATAGTAGTCGAATAAATCGCAGAAAACTTTGAAAACTCACAAGTCAGTGTTATCACCACAGAGGGGGGTCGGGGCAGAGGGAGTGAGGGAGGAGCTGGGAGGGTATGGAGGAGGGACGGGAGGGGGAGACAAGCGAGGCTGTGGGCAGGATTCTACCCCTTCTGTCAACAAGCAGACGGGCACTTTTGCCCTACATTTACTCGTGGCTTGCAGTGTGTTAGACTTTGAGTGGCCATTTGGAAACACAATCCACTGTGACTGGGGGACTTTTGACATTTGGTAGAGAGGTGGATGGCCGCTGTTGCCGAACATGTATTAGTGGCATGTAGTCTGTGTTCAACAGAGGTGGCAGTTGGGAAAGACTTATCCCTGTGGCCATGTGATATTTGACATTCAGTGGGGAATGGCTGCGTACGAACGTTTTGACACTGCTTGCAGGTTAGTCGTATTACTCGGGTGCTGGAGGTTCGTTGGATGTGATAAAACAAGCGTGCAACTTGACCATTCAGTACAGGGGCAGACGGACATTTTAGCTCTGGTTGTGGGTTATGGACTACTGTACTTCCTGCTCACAGCTCGAGCCCAGCGGCCATGGTACCGAATGTTTGAACGTGTCGGCTGGCTGGTTGAAGTTCTCGGGGACTTCTATGTCCGGATAATAGCAAATAAATTCTGATAATGGTTTAATAGAGCCATGGTCCAATATCCGAATTATGAACACGTCCGAATACTGAGCGTCTGGTTAAATGAGAGACTACTGTACAGTATTTGTCTTTATATGAACTCACATCATCGTAAAGTCATAGCTATTGCTGTCAGCTCAGATTGGCAGGTTTTTCTGCTGTTAAAAAAAAATTCAGAATGTGGTCTTAATACCAGAGCTCCATGGTGCCTGACGTACAAGCGTTTGTCAACAGACTTTGTCAGCATTCAAAATGACACTTTATATGTGCCATGGTTGACTGCAAATTGAACTCAAGAAAGGAGATTACGTAAAATCTTGCTTGTGGGAGTCACGAGAAAACATTTGGGTGTGTTTTGATTTTTAAAGCATCTCGTACCTCAGGCAGCAACTGTCTGGTGAATCAACTTTTTTCCGTTTAATTCCATTGCTGGTGACCATTGGGAGTATTTGGAGAATAGTATTAATCAAAAAATATTTGTACATGTGTGTAACACCGATAAATCTTCATCCTTTGGCAGGTACAGTCAACACCACAAAACATTTGAACATCACAAAGTATTTTGCGACCTCATTATTAGGCATGGGGCTTACCTTAAATCATCGAGAAAAATTTGTACATAATACTGTATTACTTTTATAAATCGAGAAAAATTTGTACATAATACTGTATTACTTTTATGAAAAATCACCGTTACGTGAGTACTCAGCATTGCCTGCAAAATAACGTTGGAAATTTTAAATTCTGACGGTATACAGTATCTGTGCCTTGTTTTGGCTTAGTCTGGTTATGTATTTATGCAGAGTTATAAGCCTTGTTACTTTAATAGCCTTTTTAAAGGAGAAAATGTGGTAAAAGTCTTGGTTGAGATCATACTCAGTCTGGTTATGTTTCAGTGTTCTGTAGTTAGTACTTATCTCTTAAAAACACCTATTCCTCTGTGACACCCATGTGGGAAATAACACATGGTTCCTCATGTGCATTTATTTCCACTCCTGTTACTGTCCATGCATTTGCTAATCTAATTAGGGGGGGCTTTGCCATCTCAGTCCCCCCAGTCATGATAATCACCTTCATACCGGACCATATCATGCAAACTAAAATACATGTGTAGGAAATGAATACATAAATTGTGTCTTTGTGTACAGAAGAATTATTAGTGTAACTGTTAGTTAGAAGAAAACTATCTTAAAAGATGAATCAAATAATCTTGCTGTAATAAAAACAAAACTTCAAATACTGTACGTCATTGTGAGGGGATTTTGTTTAGCCGGTCAAGGGATAGGGATCGCTGATGTCGTGCAGTGTTAGAATCCGATTTTAGAATATACACCAGGCCCTCAACATTCGCTGGGGTTTGGGGACACAGACCCCCACAAAAGTGGAATTTCCGCAAATGTTTGGTGCACCCTCCCGTAAATGCCTCTACAGCCGCAAATCACCCCCTGTGAGCAAGTGTGCACATACTGTACCTAATAAACCATATCTAGGACCTGAAAGCAGCATAAAATATCACAAATAGCTGATGACTTGCCCACATGTGAGTGTGGGCAAGTCATTAGCTACATATATACCCCAAATTATTGCAATCATACCCATTAAATCCAGTGTTGGCTCCACAGGGGCAATTCTTCTACAGCTGCAAATCACCCCCTGTGAGGAAGTGTGCACATCCTGTACCTAATAAACCATATCTGGGACCTGAAAGCAGCATAAAATATCAGAAATAGCTGATGACTTGCAAAGTCATCAGCTACATATATACCTCAGATTATTGCAATCATACCCATTAACTTTAGTCTTGGCTCCATGAGGGACAATCCGCAAATGTGTGAGGGCCACAAAAGTAGAATTCGCAAATGTTGAGGGCCTGGTGTATGCTACATCAGAAAAGTATCTTTACTCAGGTCATCTGTGTTGCTGTTTACATCATCTTTCCTAGGCAGTTAGTCTAGTTCTATATGAAATTGTATTTAACATGTAAACATCATGCTTCTTATGCATTGTTGATGATAATAGCAAGCATGTACAGTCAGCTCCAGGAATCGCATTACCCCCTGCCATCCTGCTCTCACCCTTGCGGTTGCGGCACATTACTGGTGTGGGTAGGAGGCAGACAGCAGACCTTTTTAGTATTAAGTATTGTGGTACAGTAAATCGACATATTAACATGCGGTTGAATGATCCACCGAGGATATAATATACTGTAATGTGGAATCTCTATGAGTGTATGGGGTGTTACTTACAGGAAGGGAAGGAAGAGGGAGGGTGGGAGGGAGGAAAGTCAGGAGAACGGGGATGCCGAAGTGAGAATGAAGCAGCCAAACAAGTTTTGAATTGCAAGGATACGATCATCCCAAAGTTAACAACCGCTAAGGCCTTTTGAGATTTTAGGGCCTGGGTGTCCCCATAAGCTCATACTCCTCTCCCCCTAGAGGTATGTAAGACAGTGACCAAAGGGAGATGGGATAATATCATTATTACCCATAATAACACACCTGAAATGTGGGACAGCTTCATTCCCTTTCCCCTCCTCCCTTCATCTCCCATTTTTGGTGCTTTGATGCTTGACCACCACCTCCATTCACCTTCCCATTCTCCAGACTTTCCCCCCTTCACTTTCTCCCTTTCCTTACCCCACCCCCTCCATCACCCTACCTCTTCTACCTTGCCACCACTTTCTTCCTCAAAGGCAGCATTGTATATTTTAAGTAACACCTCATGGGGTACCTCCCATAGAGATTCCATGTTATATCCTCTGTGGATCATTCAACCGCGTGTCAATATGTCAATTAACTGTATCAAACTACAAGATAATCTCTTCTGTCTGCCTCCTACCCACAAGCAGTGTGCCCTTGCCACTTGAACGAGAGTGGGGCGGCAGGGGGTAACAAGAATACTGGAGCCAACTGTACTTAAGTGAGAAGTGACCAAAGAACTGATTCAAATGAATCATCCACTCTTTTAAAACGTAAAGGTAGGAAAATGTAAAGATGCTTGTTTGATCAGGTATACAGTATGTGGCAGAATGTTGATAGACTGTACACTGTCACCCAGTTTTGACACTGACTTATGAAGTTTCATTTTTCAGATTGATCACGTGATACCTGATACTGAAAGATGGAAGTAAGTGCTTGTTAAATTTTCAGTAATTTACTTGAATGTGCTGTATTTAGAAATGCAGTTCATCCAGCAGAGGTTTACTGTAGATTATAAAACTAAGGTTATTGTATCGTGCTTATAGAAAAATTGGTTGTTTATGTGTATAATAAAGATATTCTCTGCATTGCAGTGGATAGTATTATGTACAAAAGTGTTCTGTATTAATTTATAAATAACTGGTTGCAGCTTCAGGGTCAGGGTATAGGACTGACTGACATGATCAATGCCATGGCAGCCCAGCAACACATGTACACTGCAGCAGCTGCATATGGTAGCCTGGAGGCTGCAGCATATGCGCAGTATCCTCAGTATGTTACACAGGTAAGCTGTATTATGGCATTACACCTTTAAAGAAAAAGATGATAATAATACTGGTAATAAAATAATGATAATAATAGTAATAGTGAAATTCCATATTTGATAATATTGTTGTGTGTTCCTTAAGCTTTTCAGAATTAGTAATGACAGTTCAGTGATATAAAGCTGTTCAGAGTTCTGAACATTTCAGTCTGGTGATGTAAAGCTGTTTTAAAGTTTGTAACCTGTTAGTTCAAGAGTTATTCAGAATTCTTAACCTTGCAGCTTGATGATGTATTACAGTGCAACCTCCAGAATCAGAGTGCTTGTGTCCACAAATTACTGAAACTTTTGAAAAATCTGAACTTTAGACAAAGTATTAATCTGGCTGTCCCTGTCGTAATTCTCGTAGTTCAGACATGCTTTTGACACGAGCATTGTAGTATGGGCTAACTAGCTTGCTTCAGACATCCTATTTTACAGTGTTTATATAACACTACCATTAATATTTTATCTCTGTTACCTCAAGGTAGTGATAATTACCAGTACAGTGTTTATTGTTAACTGTCAGATATTTTTCTTGCAGATATCTCTTTCCTCATCTTCTGTGTGACCATTTATTCTAAAACTCTTTGAAGTTGTCTTCTTATTTAACATTGATCAATAAGTTGTATGGGAAAATACTTTTGCATTCATTTATTCATGTACAACAAAACTACATGAATGTACAGTACATATCTTTCACCACTGCCTTGCGTTGCGCGTTGCATAGCAGGGGATCAGCAGTGATACTTGTTTACAGCCTGACTGATGTGCAAATTGTGCATTGCTCACAGAATGCTTAGTTTATTTTATTTATTATGTATTTCCCGAACTCCAATGCTCCTCATGGGGCAATATAGGATTGGATGATGAATGAATGTATTTTACACCTTTACATGTCTGCATTATTTTAATCTTGCAGAAATATTAGAATCTCAAAATGTTTACAAGCGTTTTGGTTTGAGACGAGTGGAAAACGATGCCGGAGGTTTCTATTTACTGTGGAGTTACATGGTAATTTACTCAGATTGCACAGTGCTTTACCAATGATACAAAATTAATCATCTCTGAGAAATATATTAGGAGATTGCTGCCCACCAGCAATCATGCTCATGTTGAAAGTGAGTAAAATTCATTAGTTAATGACATCTAACAAGTGGTCTTATGTGGTTAAGGGATACCGTTTACTGTAATTTCACAATAACTTAAAAATCTTACCATATTTCTTTATAATATACTGTTATGCTTCTGACACCACCATTGTCTTAGAGAACACGTACAAAGATAGTTATTTGCTCGTTTCAGTCTGTAGAGACGTTTTCGTGTCTCACTTGATTGTGTTCCCATCATCACAATCGTTTTGACACATTCCTGCACTCTGAACTTGTGACTGGATTGTTGTGTTGACTTTTCACAGCATGGCACTAATTGTTAAAGCTAAGACACCTTTTTGAAGCCACAGTTATGGTGAAATGTGAATATGTTTAAGTTGAATCATAGAATAAAGAGCTTCTTAACCACGGGGAGTAAAGGAAGCTTTTATAGGTGACCAGACGCTTCATAATAAGATCGTCAGTACCAGATAAGTGTAGCTGTCAGTTTTAGATGCTAGAGTCTGTGGTCATTTGTGAGCTAATTTGGGGAAATAAAAATAGCAGATTTAATAAATTATGGTATTCAGACTTTAGATGTTCTGAACTTTTGACGTTTGATTTTTCAAGGTTGCACTGTGTGTAATTTATACACCGGTAGTGTTTTTACCATCAGATTTTTAAAATGATTAGGCGGAATCCCCGAGCAGTGTAGGGGTTTATTCAGTTTGTATATAACCCCTCCACCTCCAGTTTGAAAGTCTCCTGAATAGTAGCATATAGTGGTATTAAGAATAAAACAGATGTTTTCTGAGTTTCTTTTTGTCTTGCCAATGTAAAATAAGCACAGAATGAGAGAAGCAGATGTATGTAGCAGAAATCATCACCATCATCTGGGTGATGATGATACTGTTGACTACGGCAGTAAAGTTTGCCTTACTAGCTGGGAAGAGTTTGGAGATTGACATAATATTTGGTATTAATGTACTGTCTTGAGCAAAAGTTCACTGATAATCCTCTGCTTGCATTGTGTACTGTCTTCTACATTACCACTATTCATCATCATCATCCTGACCTCCTTTCCCACCTTAGGACAGGGTGAGGAGTAGCAGCATTTAGACAGCCCAAGTTTGCCCAGTCCAGTGGGCCATGCATCCATTCATTCATCATTCAAGCACCCAGGATCCTGGCTGTATCTTATAGACCAAAAACTTTCACCACATTCTGTAGCTTCACAGAAACGTATCCAGTGGAGTCAATCTGAACACTGTTGTGTTAAAAAGGGGTACCAAATCCCTGATCATGCACTTCTCACAAGGTGGGGGCACTCATCATGCACTAGCTATTTCAGTGTAGGGATGCCTTATGGTCTCTGTACTGAGTGACAAGCCAGATGGTTCCCTGTACCCAGGAAACTATTTACTACGCGGGGTGGTAACCACATAACCTGGATTTTTGGCTGGGTTAAGAGTCCCCCAGATTCCCCTATCTGAAATCACTTAATCTTGGCAAACATTTCAGAAAGCCTCATAGGGCCTAATGCATACTGCTTATTGTAATATTTTGCTCTGGATTTGACATTGATGCCACCAAAATATTTCCTGTAACACATTCATTTACATGAGTCAGCAGAGGAGTGTTGGTGAACTTTTGTTTGTGTAGCACGTGAAATATTATAACATAATGAATATATTTTTATTGTGATATGGTCAACTATTAGAGTGGTGTGAGATGGAAGTAATATAGTATCCCGTGCAGGGTGCGTATATTACCTCAGCGGCTGCCCCTGGTGGTGTGCGAGGACATGGCCGGGCCAGCCTGGACCCATACGATGGCTACCCCCCTTCTGCCTATGACCCGGAGCCCCCTCGCCACCGTGACCGAAGGGACCGTGAGGAGCGCCGTAGGGACCGAGACCGGGACCGTGACAGGGACAGGGACCGAGATCGTAGGGACCGTGACAGGGACAGGGACCGAGATCGCAGGGACCGGGACAGAGATAGGGACAGGGATCGGGACCGTGACAGGGATAGAGATCGCGACAGAGACCGATGGAGAGATGATGATCGTGACCGAAGCCCCCGTCGTGATCGTGACCACCGGGACTACAGGGACTACGATCACCATAGAGATCAGTAAGCAAGAAACTTTCATCTGAAGCTAATTTTCTTATATGCTTCAATTATTTTGTTCAGTTTTGACTTAGCTTGGTATCCTTAGAACCATAATCCACTGGCACAGTCAAATGTATGCTGGTAAAAGATCTGTGGTAGTGCGAACTATTCTGGATCTTTTTGTGCAGTTATACAATTATTGTTTTTCTTAAATGGTGAACTGAAGACACATTCTGCAAATGAATACATACATATATTTAGTATATATATTTGTATAATGTGATCTTTTTGTGCAGTTATATTTTTTTTTTTTTTTTTTTTTTTTTTTTTTTTTTTTTTT
>JAGKTI010034067.1:0-11537 GCA_018397915.1 Birgus latro | reverse complement strand
CGGTAACAAAGCACTAACCAACTACCTCCATCTTTATTTATTTATTTTTTTTTTCTAGGGACCCAAAGCCCCCAAACATTCACCCCCAATGCCTAGCACCCTGCACCAATCCCCCCAGGAATCACCGCCAAGATCTGCCCTTCCTCTCCAAGGCTGTATTTTGTACTTGGGTCTTAATAATTAATGGTGGAAAATAATTAATGGTGGAAAATAATGGTGGAAAATATTGTGTCAAACCTACCCTCATTTGCCGGGCCAATCTGCCCTGCTGCCGTCCACCATCCTCCATTCAGGGGTCAGGCAGGGCACCGTGGCACATTTGGGCAGCCAGGGGGATCTTTTTCCGGAATATATCAGCGTTAAAGCCTGGCGCCGTCCCTCTCAGTCCACCCCATATACGGGCGACATTATGCACACCCAGCCATCCTTCCCCGAATCCGCCTGCCAACTTTATCGCCCCGTTCTGGACACATCACACGATATTGCACTAATTTACCCACACCAAAATATTCCCCACAATGTCCGGAATTATTAGAAGTACTTAGGTCAGCGGTAAAGGCACCAAAAACAGAGATACACGTCTAAAAATACGAGCAATACTCAATCGCCAATATGGTACCGACGGCAGCCAACGACAAGGCTTGCAATATACAGGCGACGAGGGCAATAATATAGCCAATCGCTTAACTATACATCAATAATTATTGCTAAAAATTCCTTCAATCTTTGCAGGTAATTCTTTATGCAATATATTAGTTATATAATGAACGGGTAGACCGTAATTAGCGCCAGACTCACGAAATGGTGGGGCGAGCGAGTGCCTTTACGGCCGCCATATTGAAACACAAAATACATCTTATCTCCACTATAATTCTTGCTTTCTCTGTCAGTGCTGCTTCTGTGTATACATATATATCATAATACACAAATATATATACATCAGGATATTTTCTGGCTGGCTCTACGAGGTATATGGGGGTACATTTAGCCAAGAGTATGAGTAAACGACGTCTCGGCTTGCTTCACTGCACAACGGACTCCAAGATATTGACAAATCTATGGCAATAATATTTTAATCGTACATGTGAACAGAAATTTGTGTAAAGCACTGATGTCATGATATCCCTAAGGAATTCGTGAAATGAGTTTAAATTACGATGCGTTCATTAAAATTGGGTTAATTTAGGCTGCGGTTTGGTTAGGCTGGGATAATCTAGGTAAAGTTAGTTAGGATATTATATTACCGTGGCGGGGTTAATGAGGTCCAATGCCATTGTGAAGTCAATGAAAGTGGCTGCAATGGAAGCTTTTCTCTCTTCTAAGCTGGTGTAAATGAAGTCTACCAGGATTAGGCAGTGGGTGGTGGAGGATGGCTTCACATGGCAGAGACAATACATGAAATTCTTGTCACCTGAACTGTAGTACTGTATACCTTCTGAAACAACTTACCTTTACTAACAAAATGCATCTCATAGCAATCAGTTTTTGGCTAAACAGTAAACCAGTTTCAGTTACAGGCTACGGGTACAGTATCACCATTCACACAGCTCACCTCTCCCTCTCATGAAGAATACATTGCTTCTCCTTTAACCCCTTCACTACAGTAGAATATCTTCTAATCCATTTTTGTAGTCATTCACATGAGAGATTCTTCAGACATGAGGGATTAGTTGCAGTCTTCAATAACTCCTTCATTAAGAGCGGAGCTTTGCCAGGTTAAGAACACTTTGGTAGTACCCAGGGTAACTTTTAGAAAAGATGCGACTGCACTGCCCATCAACAGTACCTTACTTCAACACTTTCCCTCAGTGTTGTCCTCATACCACAATACTCATACAGTAGGCGCGGAAAGTGTTGACGCCATCTTAAAAAAAGAAAACATTCTTGTGGTTAGCAAGGAGAAACAAATAAATTAACACTCACCATTGAATTTAGTATTTACTGGCAATCCCCTTCACCTTTATTATCTTCTTAAGGCGTCTGGGGAGACTGATGGCGTAATTTTGCAGAACAGACAGACTAAAACTGCTCCATAGCTGCAGCATCAAGTCTAGGCAAAGATGATGTGTCCATACTATGCAGCTGCCGCTTCATGTGCGCCCATAAATTCTCAATGGGATTGATATCTGGGCTGTTTCCAGGCCAATCTCGAATAAAGGGAACCTCACAGTCTGTTAGCCACTGTTTCACTGACTTTGCAACATGTGCAGGGGCTGAATCTTGCATAAATACTCTTGCCTTGGTTTTATCAAAAGAGTCACTTAAAATATCACATAAGAGCTCCAAATAATTGTTCTGGTTCGCTTTTTCATTTGCAGGTAGAATTACCACCCTACCAACACCATAATATGTAAAGCAGCCCCAAGCCATGAGTGAGGCTGGGTATTTAACAAACTTGGAAGTGTACTTAGGATCCAGGCGGTCACTGCCTGGTTTGCAGTACACTCGTGATGAAGGGGTACCAGTGACAGTAAATGTTGACTCATCACTCCAAAGCACAGTTTTCCATTGCTTCTCACTCCAGGCAAGATATTTCTTACAAAAATTTACTCTCTTTTTCTTCTGAAGTGCAGTTAGCAGTGGTTTTTTACGAGCACAAAAACTCCTGTAGCCCAGATCGTCATGCAACAGCTGCTGCACACTTCTGACAGACACATCTGCCAGCAACTGTGGGTTCTTTTCTTTTAAATCCCATGCTGTTAGCCTTGGATCCTTGCTAACTTGCCTTGAGATCAGCTGACGGGTCCTGAAGGTTGTCTTACGAGGTCTCCCAGGCTTGGGAAGTGGAGTGGGAGGAATGGCCTCCCCACTGTCCTTGAACCGCTTCACCAGTCTCTGCACTGTCCTCAGTCTAACACCATCTGATTTGCAATAAATGGGAGTTTGTGGCCAGCTTTGTATAAAGTAATCACTTCCACACGTTTGTCCTTGCTTGTGGTTACTTTAGGCATGATGAGAATGTGGTAGGTAACCAAATAACTGTGTTATTTGAGTCAAAACATGCCCTCGTGGTGCATCACACACAGAGACAATCCTCCTCCTGTGGCTGCCCAAACATTACTGAGCCTGCTCCTGTGGTGCCAAACCTATCAAGCAGGGTTGCCAGCTCCCGTTGAAAAAGCGTCAGCTCATTTCGCATCACAGGGGAGGGTAGTATTGACCCTACTTCACTTAACGCGAAAAAGAATGACGTCAGCAAAAACGTCAATACTTTCCGCGCCTACTGTATATTCTTAAGAGCCTTGCACTGGTAGTCTAAGCTAATATACTGTTAGGCTATCTAAATTACCTGTAGACAAATGCCCCGCTAGGCTAATAAAAAAGTCAGGGACATCAAGCAGGCTTACCAGAGCAGAACTGCATCATCCTTTAACCTTACACGGCCTTTTGGTAGCGTTGAGTAGTAGACTGCATTATCCGTGCCGTGCTGGGATCAGTTCTGACACCTCTCTTGCAGAGATCTAAATTATTCTCTCCATCTTGGCTACGTCACCCTCCTCCTCTAACACACTACCATCCAGTGTTAAACCGGGGTGGCAAAGAGGTGACCAGATATATTTCAGGTGTGGCCAGGGTGACCTTGGCCACCCCACTGCTCTGGCTATGCTACTACTCCCCATCCCTCCATCTTATCCTCACTCTCCCCCTCTCCCTCCTCCTCAGACTCTCAAAGTCAAACTGCCATGCTCCATACTCTCCTCATGGCTAAACTGTCTTAGAGTATTTCTAATATTTTCTAGCACATCCATACCAACACCAGTGCTCCTTCAGTTCTCGTGTATGATTGTCTTGCCACGTAACACCACAAGCTCCTGTCACATACAGTACTGCATTTTCACTGCTCTCACCCTTGGCTTTTGTCTTTCCCAAGCTTCATTTAGAGTAGGAATCATAATACTGTACTATCACGTAACAAACTTTGCAATATCATGCCCAATTTCTACTTCTTGTCACTGCTTTTGGGGATCTGATCCAGGGTTCCTTTTCTATACAGTTGACATCAGGGGGTCACTTACTTATAGGACTAGATAAGGCATATGATACCTAACCACAGTAACTTACAGAAAGAAACTGAGTGTGTTGCGTTTTGCCTAAACTGATAAAAGATCCTCAGCCACTATCAGCTCATTAATGGCCAGGTGTAGGGTTAACTTAACTAGTAACCAAAGAGACTAATTCATACCAAATAACTAAGGCTTATCAATTTTCATGAAGCTATGGCTTAGTATTCAAGATGTGCGAGTGGCCCAGAGTACTTTGCTACAGACAAACCAAATGCATTTCAGTGCAGTCCCTCTTCTATCTATAAGCCAATTTGCCAGATTTCTCCAATTTACAGTATATCACTTGTATGGTAAAAGTGATATTTTGAGTTTCCTCTTGTTTATAATGACCACCTTTATTCACTTAACCATAAACACACCTGCTTGAGAGGGACAGCTAAACATGGTGGCACTGATGTATGCATTATACACATCCCTTAGCTTCTTATCCCCTGAGAGGATGGTGGACTGCAGACCATCCCTCAACTCCCTCCCTATCCCTCCAAAGACTGGTGGACTGCAGGAGAATGTCTTTTATCCCCTCCATATCCCCTGAATGAATGATGAACTCCCAAAGAACATCTCTGAGCTTCCTTCTTATCCCCCAAAGGAACGATGAACTGCAGAACATCCATGAACTCCCTCCCTATCCCTGGCAGACTGCAGAAGGGCAATTTTAACCTGCAGTCCAAAGGAGTTTGGGCCACAACAACAGCACATACATTCCTTTACTTAACTGCAGACAGTTTTTATGGCAAATATCAAGACAGTAAATATCCCTTTCATGCTCAGGACACCTCTAGCAGGAAACTCTAGCATTGTACTCTTTTGAACTGTGCCCAGTGTTTTTATTCACCAAAGTCAGGTATGAGCAAGAATATTAGTTTTTGAGGAACATAATAACTTTTTATACTCTAAAATCTTGGTATATTTACAAACCCTCTTAAAAAGCATTATTTTTTGTTTACAAAACCTGTAACAAGAGACAAAATTAGTCAATATAAATCTCACAAGTTCATAATCCCTCTCAATCTGATGACGTATTTTTCATTTTAATGATGCCCTGTTGGAAGGACAGAAGTCAAGAGTGAAAGCAGTGGAAATGAGTTATTTGAGAGGAGGATGTGGAGTCACATGGAGAGACAGACTAACAAATGAGGAAGTGAAGGAACGTTGTGGTGTGGTTGAGGACGTGATGGGAAGCGTTAGGAGAAACACGTTAAGGTGGTTTGGGCATGTGGAGAGGATGGAGAGTGAAAGACTGACGAGGAGAGTGTATGTGAGTGAGGTGGAGGGGGCGAGAGGGATGGAGAGGCCGAGGATGAGATGGAGGGATGGAGTGGAGAGGTATATGAGAGAGGGGGGGTGTGAGTTGGGAGCGTAGTAGTGAAATGGCAGGGGGGACAGTGACATGGAGGCGATTTGTTTGTGGCCACCCCGTTCAGGATCAAGGCGTCTGGCAATAGATAGACAGATAGATGCTATTTCCAGACAATTAAATTCAGCTATTGGAGACTCTAACTGAAAGGGTTACATATAGCCTTCATTAACCCCTCTGTTACTGTAGGCATGTCTGAAGCTGTATTAAATTATCTGGTGGGAGACAAATACATCAAAATACATAACCAGACTGAAGGGGTTTAATACACTATACATAATAATTTAATACAGATCTCTTAACATAAATATAGTAAGCTTTTATTGACAGATATTTCATCACTAAAATGCTGATAAATAAACACCTTCTCATAAACCCGCATGTAATCACTAAAAGCTAAACCATGTGCCAACTCAGTTAGTGAGAAGTATGTATTTACAGAGGTATTATTTCAATGACATCTACATACAACTGCACTGAACAATATATAAAACCAATTAAAACTTAAGAACTATGGTATCAATGACCATATTAATTTCTATCTATCTATTGCCTGATGCCATAATCCCGTAAGGGGTGGCCATTTGACTTTGAGTTATTTGTTTTACGGAGAGGGGCACTAACCCTCCACCAACCCACTTGTTGATACGTAGGGAGCACGTATGGTTTGGTTATATGGTTACCACCCAGCGTTGTAAATGGTTCTTGGCTTACAGGAAACCATTTGGCTTGTCACTCAATGTAAAGCCAGATGTAAAGGAAAGAAAAGCAATAAGAAGTGACAGGAAAGATGGGAGAAATAGGAAGAGAGGAGAGCAGGCACAGAAAAATAATAATAAAGGGTAAGGAAGAAGTAGGCAGCACTACATCAAGTGAGTGGATGATGGTCGCCACCACCTACTCTATGAAAACTTTCCTCTTAAATAACATACCTTTTTCCATGTAGGAGACACAACATGCATGGTAATACTCTGTTCACTCCTTTCCCTGTCTTTCCTGAAAAAGCAAATCATAGGTATGAAAGAGAATTGATCACAAATGTAATAATGAATCTGGGCCTTCACAGTAAAATCCACAGGGAGTAGTAACCAACAGAACTTTTACAGTATTTTTTCATCCATGCTATCAAAAACTAAGTGGGTTTTCTACCTTTAATTCTCCCCTATGTTTGCACTACACTTATTGACACTGTATAACTGATATGGAGCACTGACATGTGCTCTTACACATGTGAGTTGGAAAGGAAGAGACACAGGCATGGAGCTGTTAGCTGACTATTTCATTAATAAATCAGACACATTTTTGGATGTTGATCTAACTTCTTCAACTGGGTGGATAGCTTATTTTAGATGAATGAAACTATCTGGCACTAGTCAGCATAAAACAAAACATAAATACAATCACCTGTTATTATCCAGAATAAACCAAAAGATGTTCTGTACTGGCCAACAATGATTATACCAATACTATAGACACTAATGATAATGATTCTCTACTGCTTCTGATAATTATATGAAATTAAAAGTAGTTTGTACAAATTGTAATATTATACAATAATACACAGTACTGTATATGAAACAACTACTAGTAAATGCAAATTATCTATAAAACAATTTTGTTTTGCTTTCAGAATTTATTTATTTCATCATCCAGATTCTGACCATTTTTTCTCAAGACTGAAGCCAGATATCTGTGTCTCTACAGCTCAACCTCACCTCACTAATAATTCCCTAGCCCACAAAAATTGGCCATCAATCGCTGCTTTGAAAATTTCTTTATGTCACCATCAAATTTGTTTGGTCACGAACTAAAAAACTGACTTATTTATGCCAGGCTTAGATTTTTTTTTTTTTTTTTTTTTGCTAAAGTTAAAGCCAGGAAGGGTATCTGATTGCAAAGGACTACTTTTTTGTAACCACCCTCAATATGATGACATATCCAAAAAAAATTTCTTGCTAAAAGCTGATGATTCAACTTTGAAAGATTTCTGCCACTGAACGAGTTGGTGAAGGCTACATCTGACCCCTCCAGCTCAAAAAGTCTCTCCTAAGCAGGAAATCAATAATTTTATTCAACCTGGGAAGGTTTTCTGTAACTGAAGGAGTTGATGAAGGGTGCAACTAACCCCTCTGGTTCGATAAGTCTCTCACTAAGCAAAATAAGGATGTCTGGAGAGAGAAAGCCTTAACTAAAATATACACATCATCAGAATGAAGGAGTTAACAAGGGCAATGCCTTAGACCCTCCATGAGAGGAATACAAGGCATAAACACTGCATCAGTGACAACCCAAGACACTGATATTCTAACGTGTCTACGGACAGAAGCTTTGTGCAAGTTAGAAGGATGATTGTCACTACTAGGTCTGTATTCTAAGTGGCATAGCGGCATTGTAGCACCTCTTCCTTAGTGATCTATTTTACACATTACTCCTTAACAACCTCCTGAATGCTATTTATATCATTATAATATGATATACAGTAGTTTAAATTAATAACACAAAAAAGGATACTTAAGGAACTGCTAAAAATAAATCACTAGAGAAGATGTATTACAAAATCTCCAAAGCACTGCACTGTAACATTCTCTTGTATGTTATCAATATCATTTTAATATCAACAGAGTTTGCAATAATAACATACAAAAGGATACTGAGATGTAATGTGCAAGTCATAGGTGCTACAAACTCTCCAAAATCACATAAAACATAATGCCTTGACACTCCGATCTCTTTAATGTCAGGTCAAGCAGTGTCAGTCATGAACCAAGATTCAATTCCCAGCTCACATATTTACAGTACTTGGCATTCAGCTGCATATATACTGCCTAATTTATATATAATATATAATATGTATATAAAGAGCTTGCATTCCTAGTAGTGCCTGGGTTAAGCATATGCGAGTAAAAAAAAAAAAAAATGTCTTGAATAACTGCTTGAGCCCAGATGATGTTCTTTTCAGTTTACTCAACCAAACTATGCTATTCAGCTAAGCAAAGGCCTCTTGTATTGAAGGGGTTAAATTAAGGCTTTAACTGACCCCTCCAGTTTGAAATGTCTATCCTGAGTTGAATGAAACTGTCAACAGATGGCAAGAGTAAAATGAAAAAGGTATCCACAGGCTCAACAGGTTAATAACAAACTTTGAATATATGATGATGATGAAGTAACTGTACCCCGTATCATTCCTTAAGCTGCACCTGGGCTGTGAATTATTCTGGTTTGATGATGGCCGTGTTAAAGAGAAGAGAACTGAAGTGTAAGCTGGACATATCCTGATGTCCTAATTTCCTTTTTTTCCTCATTTTTAATACTGTCTCTAATTCCTGAAATGGGTCTACATGAAAATAATGAATGCTTTAGTTCAGGTCTGTAACAGCTGGAACATTAATTCAAAATATCAGAGAGAGAATATGGAGAGTATAAGAAATGTCTGTCCGTGGGATGCTAATGTACTTAGAAAGGCTAATGATATGGTGTGCCAAATACATCTTACTGTACTTGCCTCAGAAGGCAAAGTAGAATACATGGCTACGTACAGGACAGCCAATTAAAACTTCAGTACAGTCCATTTCAAAACAGAACTAAACCCAGTCACAGCTCACACCTTTCCACATCTGCCCACACTTCCTCACTCTAACTCCATCACTCGTAACTATAATTTTAATCTGAAATTAACTACAGTGACAGATGATTCAGTTATAGTGAGGGACTATGGATTTTAAAATAATGCAAATACTGTATGGCTTCATCTAAAAGACACAAGGAAGAGTATTAAACGATGGTAAAATATTCAGGGAAAAATACATAAGTCAGTGAAGATATAAGTCCAACAGGGTACCAAGATGAGAAGGAGCAAAGCAGATTAATGGCATGATGTGAGATGTGTATGGTCAGGTTTGAGCAGACATGGGTAGAGTAGAGAGAGAAGTACTTTGACAATGAATGCTAAGTGGTGAAGCTGAATGAAGGACTACGACTGTAACAGATCAAGTGCATATACAATAATGAATGGCAAGACTTGAATGTAATAGTAATGTGACATCTTTTTTTTATGTTCTTATTATCATGTCTGGCTGCTTGGAGAGGACTGAGAATGAGAGACTGACTAGAAGGGTGTATTTAACCGAGGTGAAGGGGGAAACCAAGGATGAGATGGAGGGATAGAGTGGAGAGATATATCAGAAGGTGTGTGTGAATTGGAGGGAGGCAGGGTGATGTGGGGGCAGTTTATCAGTGGCCATCCCTCATGGGAATAAGGCATTTGGATATGCATACACAGACTGTTTACATCAACATATTTAATCTGGTAAGGTGAATGAGTTAATGAAGGCCAGGCTATATCTGATACCTTCAGTGTGAAAAACCTCTGCTAAACTTAATCAGTCAGTCTGAAAGTCTGCCTATTTATTGCCGGATGCCTCAATCCAGTAAAGGGTGGCCCCAAACAAATCACCTCCATGTTGCCCTGTCCAGTGCCACTTCACTATCTTGTTCTCATTTCACACTTCCCTCTCTCATATACCTTTCACCCTCTAGCTCATCCTCGGCCTCCCCCTCCCTGAGAGTAACAGCTATAAAAAATAAAAAAAAAGATGACATCACAGGCTTCACAGGGTCAACATTCCATAACCCGTCCAGTCTCAATCGGCTTTTTACCCAGCCCTACCCCCAGGTCCCGACCGATTTTCAGCTTTTTGTTTTTTGGCTGAAACCTTCGCTTTTGGTGAGAAACATCGAAAATTCATAGAGAAATCACGATCCTGAGGTAAAAAAATGTTGATACAGGTGTCACTCAACCTTACATTTTCCTACTTTTTCAGGGTACCTGGCTAAGAAAACGAACTATGGAAGGGTTGACTAATTCAAGCCACTTTAAATTACGTATTTATTTCATTTATTTGGTACGAATTTGTGTAGTAAAAGTCTATACTGGTTTTCACACAAAAATATAGGCGTTTATAAGCACTGTTCACTCACCCAAAACCCCAGTATATGCCACCTTCCTTTACAGCATTACCACCTCATCACTTCTGTTTGTTTCTACCTCTAGCTTCTTTGTTTCTTTGTCCTCCATCTCAGGAATCACTTTCACCGTGAATATATATACAGTATATAAATATATATTACTCAGCTTAGCAAAGACGTCTTAGTCCTGAATGGGTTACTGAAGGCAAACTCTAATCCACTCAGCTCGAAAAGTATCTCTAAAGCTGAACAGACCTGGAGACTGCAACGCCAAAAATAAATAAATAAATAATTAAATATATAAAATCATAATACTCCTACGTTACAGGATTCCATGAGTTAGCTCTTTCAATACGATGGCATAGTTATATTCCTACTATATCCATACCATTTTATTCAGCTTTGGAAAATCTTTGTGAAATGGGAAGGTTACAATATCACGTAGTCTCAGTGTTCCCTCTGTTACACAGGTCTCCCTAGAGATTGATAAACTGTGTGTAGGTAACAACAATACAATGAAAAGAAAAAAAAAGGTGGATTCAAGGCTTCGAACAGCTCGGAAGCAGTAAAAAAAAAAAAAAAAAAGAAAAAAAGGGTGCTGTCGGACTGAAGACTTTATGGTTGATCGCACTTATATATCACTGCTTTGAAAAATGAACTTTACTAAATATTTCCTTTGTTTTTATTGCTGCTACCAATACACATTTTATTAATCTCTAGGGCCAACTTTTGTACAGAAGGGATCACTGATAACTACACATATCCTTCCTAAATCAAAAAGTTTCTCCTACGCTGAAGAAAATGGTACGGATATAACAAAAATATAACAACTAGGCCATCATACTGAAAGGGTTAACTCCCTGAAGCCTATGACATCATTTGGAGTTTTATTTTTTACTTTCCTGCTGTCTCCAGGTTATTTTAGTCTGGTTTGGAGAAGCTTCTCGAACTGGTGGAGTGTTAGACTTTTCAGTACTAAAAGGTCTATGCTAAGCTGGGTAAAATCGTCTTAAAATCGTCAGTAGTGAGTTTACTCTAACACGACTTTCCCCCCCACCCCCACTCAAAGTAGTAGTAGTAGTAGCAGTAGTAGTAGTAATAATAATAATAATAATAATAATAATAATAATAATAATAATAATAATAATAAT
>JAGKTI010034065.1:0-11537 GCA_018397915.1 Birgus latro | reverse complement strand
AAATTATTACCGAAATCACTCACTCACTCTTAGTTAGGTAGACTGATATGCTGGCTGGTGTGCAGCAGTCTACCTAACTAAGAGTGAGTGAGTGATTTCGGTAATAATTTCAAAGCTAGGAGTTTATATCCTGGCAAGGTCGCCAGATGTCAGGGGGAAAATGAAATATGTATAACAATGTATAGCTATGTGTGCTAGGAATAACTATCAAGTCGATTATCATGAGAGAATCGACTCGTGAAATCAAGTAGCGATTTCACTTTTATGCTGGCTTACTTCACCTATTCTCTAGAGTCGAGAATTTATAAACTTTCTCAACAGTACACAGCTTAGACTAAACGCTCAAGAATTACTCTACTGTTGGCCTCTGAGAAAGTTAGTTTGTCCCCTTAACATTCAAAAAATAATAATAATAATAATGATAAACAGGACCTTGGCTGAGCCAAACTCCTAGCTAGCACAACGGATTTAAGAATTAATACAAAGAGCTGGCCTAAGTACCAGTCGTGATTAATATAAGGAGTTGTGCTAACGTGGAGTAGCAAAAGTGTACTAAATATGTTGGAAAATCAAACACGACTGTTACATTTAACAAAGCTCAAGAAAACGAACTGTAAATTTATTGAATACAAGAAAATAAATTTATATTACATGAATCAATTCAAAATCAAAGAAAGGGGAATGCACTCACTCAAACACTCAGACAAAAAGCTAAATAACCAAAACCTTAAGCCTAGGAAAAACAAAACAAAATATTAATCGGTATGGATGAGACCGTCGCTAATACAGTCGATCACCAGGCTGGTGGGAGCTTTGGGAATTCTCGCCGATTCAGCTGAGACTTCTGAGATCGCTAAGAAAAGAAACCCGCTCGAGATTACGCACAGCACAATCACACTCCAAGACTGTCACTTTGACGGCTGACTGTTTTTTTGAGTGTCCAACGTAAGGGACGAGTGAAAGAGGCGTGGCCAAGTAACGGCCAGGGAGGCAGAAACGATAATTCAGAAATTATCGCTCAGAGGAATGCATTTTCTGTACATAAAGACACTCGCGAAAAAATTATGAAAGTTTTGAAAATCTGATGCAAATACAAGTACAAGAGTGGACGGTTGAGAGAATGGCTAATTCTCACGGACTTAAGAACTATTCGTCACTCCAGCAAAATCACTCGATTCACGATTTATAATACATAATTTCACGATGTAGAAAATTCGTGACATCCATCTTGACCCCTAATATGTTGAATATAATGAATGATCTGCATGTTTTCAAGCAAGTTCATTTCCATCTGATAACGCCTCCCTATCAGTAACCATGTCGATCTGCGAAACAACTTTGAGGAGTTGAAAACTCGAGCTGGAGGGTTAGGTGATCACGGCATTTTACATAAACATGTGCCCAGGAACAAGACTGTTTAACCTGTCGGTGTAAAAGATGTTAATATAGAGTTGTCACAACAGAAGCTGGCTGAGAGTGACTCTCCCGATATGGATGCAGGTGCCGACGAGTGTGTGGCACGATTAACTGAGTCACTGTAGGAGTGAGTGAGGAGTGCTGGGTATGGAGGGCATCAACATGTAAATGACGATGGTAATCACAATAAGGATGAGTCAGAAAAGACGATAGAGAAAGTTAAGTAATAAAGATGGTCTTAGATATGGAGAGTTGTGGATTGGTGCGATGAATTCAAGGCAGATAATAATCCTTGTGACAAACCATTGGATCATGATTTCAAAGTGTTCATTGAAAGTGTATAGAATTCAACAGGCCATTTGCAGCTTCCCATGAATGATACTGTAAGCAATGAAACCATATCAATAAAAGATCAACGAATATATGTTAATGGAGTGGAGAAAGAAACCAGATGCATGAGTCCACATAAGGCCTATGGGCCAGATGGTCTTACTCCTGCAGTCTTTAGATTTTTACCATTTTTAATGTTTATGTGTCCGACTCTGAACATAGGCTTTGCAGCCTGTTCCCAAGTCCCAGTAGTCCTCCTACATACCATACACATCTACATATCACCACTTCGGCATTGCCACCCACCGTCCGTATTGAACCTGGGCTGTCTGATACTGGACCCTGGTTACTCTTCATAACGACACTTTTTAATCTAATTTTCAGTTAAGGCCTTGGTCGCATCACTTGGACTCGTGCAAAGTTTCTTACACTATATAAGAAAAATTACTGGGGCATAAGTGTAATTAATAGTTGTACTAAATTGTGTGATGCAATATGATATTCACGTCTGAAAAGATGGTTCATACCATATAGGCAGCATGGTGGTGCACACGCAAAATGATGTTGTATGGAACACAGTGACTTTACGTACTGTGTGTGATATTGCAAGAAGGAAAATATATAAACTCTATGTTAATTTTGTTGATTTTTCTCAGGTGTACGACTTGGTTCCTCACTATGTGCCGTTTCGTGTGCTGAAACGACTGGGGTGTGGTGCAGTGATCACTGATGTCTATAATAAGGAGAGGCTTTCTCATGGGTAGCACCACGTATTTTGTGTAACTGCCGCCAGGGGCCCAGGGCGGCGCTGATGTTATCTACACCATCGACACCTATGTCTTTTGAAATCAGCCGATGAATACGGAAAATACTCGTATAGTGCCATGGGCCACTGCTTAGCTTATGTAACCAACAGCGAAACAGAACCAGCAAGCTAAGAACATTGATCCAACTGCATTACCATTATGTAGGCAACGAGTGGAGGTGTTTCAGTGTGGTGGCCAAAGCTCCACGCTCACTGCAGAGATAACCTCTCCGTATTATAGAGATCAGTGGCAGTGATGCTGTCGACCCTGGTGGCCATGAATGCCGTATGCAGAAAACGTTCTCGGCTCGGTGGTGGTCACGGTAATGGTTTGGGTCCGTCAGGTCTCACCCAACTCATGCCAATTCTTCATCATATTTGTTATTGACCTCACTAAGATAGTAAAAGGAGGAACGGGGATAGAAAGGGGCGGACTTACCAATTGGCCAAGTAGGCCATTGGCCAAGGGCCCACCGGTATCTGGGGGCCAACTGAAACTAATTTGTCGCGCAGTGTGCCAGCGTGTAAGATGTACATGATATAAAATTAATTTGATTAAAATTACCGATGTGTTACATTGTGTTGAAATTTTTATTTCTTACATTATAATATTATGATATTATGTAACATTTGATGACAGTATCAGTGACAAATTTTCCATGAAAAAATGTAGGAGGAAGGTATTTTGAAAATCACACAGTTTGCTGTGCTTCATGTGCTTGCAAAACTGATTATGCTTCAAGTTAGTTGTATTTCTTTCATTATTCCCATATATAAGATGTACAAGATATAGGACTAATTGAATTAAAAGTAATGATGTGTTACATTGTGTTGAAATTTTTATTTCTTACACTATAATATTACGATATTATGTAATGTCTGATGACATTTGGCCGTGGCAAAATAATTACAGTAAAATATCAATCAATATATCTATCTTTCATAAACTGCTCAAAATAGAATAGTACTATGATCATTTTCCTGAATATATTAAGTTTATAGCAAACATATGTTCAAAATCATGTGCTAATCATGAGAATCATTCACTAATGAGACTCTCATTGGGATATGACAACCGATTTTCAAAAGATTGGATGAAAAATTCATCTTTGGAAAAGAGCACCAAACTGATAATCACACAATGAATCAGATAACACATTTTATTGACTTAATGAGTTTAATTTGACTCCAAATCAACATTAATATTGAGTAGCTGGACCACTGAGAGTCACACACTCTTGACAACGCCTACATATGGTCAGAAAAGTGTTCGGGATCACATTACGGTCAATGTTCCTCCACTCGTCCTGGAGAGCAACAGTTATGTCCTGGATATTGTAAACGGGGTGCTGACGGTTCCTCCTGAATAGAAATTAACCCATCACGTCCCGACCAATTTCCCACCTCCGATACCCCCTAGTCCTGAACAATTTCGTTTTTTTTTTGCTCAAACCTTCGCTTTTGGTGAGAAACATCGAGAATTCATAGAGAAATCGCCCTCCTGAGCCTATAAATGGTGCTGCAGGTGATGAGTCAGCCTTACCTTTCATTCTTTCTCAGAGTATCTGGCCTCAAAGAAAACGAACTCTGGGAGGCTAAACTAATTCAAGCCACTTTGAATTACGTATTTATTTATGTATTTCGTACGAATTTATGTGTAGTACAAGACTATATTGGTTTTCACACAATTATATAGGGAATAGAAGCATTGTTCAGCCACCAAACACATCAACATATGGCACCTTCCTTTATGACATTACCACCTCATCACTTCTCTTTGTTTCTTGCTCTAGCTTCTTTATTTCTTCATCCTCCACCTCAGGAATCACTTCCACCGTGAATTTCGCCATTGGAGAGACCGTGAAGCAACATGTCTTTACTGGCCAGGTCACTGCTAACAAGTGAATTGCCGAGTGTGGGGGTGAGGGGGGGAGGGGGGGTCAGGTGGGGCCGGGCAGTATCCCCACTTGACAGCAGATAGAGGAAGCTCTCCCACATATGCTTGCCAAAAATCACCCATGAAACTTGAAAATTGTGCAAATTATGAACCATGCAATTGCGTGACATACACGTTCGTCGATGGGTCTAGCTGTGACAAAACGTTGAGACGTACCCATATGTCGACGGGACGCCTTGGGCTAAGTATCATACAGAATTTGGAATAATTTACATCGTGATTGATCGTGATTGAGATAATTACCAAACTACTTTGAGTACTATTCTATTTTAAGCAGTGGAGAGAGAGAGAGAGAGAGAGAGAGAGAGAGAGAGATATATATANTGATCGTGATTGAGATAATTACCAAACTACTTTGAGTACTATTCTATTTTAAGCAGTGGAGAGAGAGAGAGAGAGAGAGAGAGAGAGAGGTATATAAATGCATTAGGGGCCCAGTGATGAGTTTGGCCTGGGGCCCACAATTAGGTAAATCCAGCCCTGGGAATAGATGGGTTCTTGTCTTGGCTTGATGCTTTAGCCCTCAAGAACAACACAGTTTTGGTAACTACAAAACCCGACATGATTTAGAAAATTAACGTTTGGCAAAACTACTCCAATGACTATGATATGAATGTGAATGCTGCAAAAAAGAATTTTTTTGCAGTTAATAACGCTAAAGATGATGATGAGCCGCTACATGTAAGTGACTTAGTAGTGGAGTGGTGTGACAAGTTCGTACGTGTAAACTTGGGGTCACCTTTCACGGTAGACGGCTCCACAACATCCGCCGTCAAAACACACGCAATGTTAAACATTCCCGCGTGTTTAAAATCGCATCATTTATAAGGAAAAATAATATAAATGGTCCCAAGGAGCTACTAGAAGTCAGAAAGTTTTCATGTAATGAGATCTGTTACACGAGGCAGGGTACCTTTCACTTCCCCAGTTTGTGAAAAATAAACAATACAGGTTCTTCCGTAAGATATAGCTAGAGATTAACTATGAATGATGGTCCTCATGCTTTTGTGATAAAAATAGCGATTAACGGTAACATAGTAACATCCAGACTTATTAGTCAGTATATGATGAGTGACGTGAGAGATATACAGGCCGACATACAAGATATAGCATCAAACATTCTGAACAGCGTCTTGTCCAGATGCAGAACTTACGCAGATAAATCCTGATTTCAGCGTTCATGCTCTTTATAACACCACACACAATAAATGAATCTCTCAGTTTGGCTTTCACACGTTTCTGGGTAACTGTTCACAGCTTGGCACGTGAGACGCGTTGCCGGAATAGGCGCGGTCGAGGTCGGCTGCCACTGCATGAACGTCTGTGCCAGTGTGGCCTGGAGCAAGCAGAGGTGCATGTTGTGGAACACTCCCCAACACACAACTCCTTCGAGAGCTGTATGGATTTAACACGATTTAAGATTTATTCTCAGATTATTTAGCCCCATATGTTATGTTTGCAGAGTTTTGGAGGGAATGTGAATGTGGTAATGAAATGGGATCTGAATGCTAGAGTCGGAAATGTAGCAGTTGATGGTGTAGTTGTTATGCATGGTGTGCCTGGAAGAAATGAAATTGGGGAACGAATGATAGGTGTCTGTGTTGAGCGAAAGATGGTGATTGGAAATGCCTTGTTTGAGAAGAAAGATATTTATAAGTATACATGGGTGAGACAGGAGGGTGGAAGGGTTGTTGATAGAGCATTGATGGACTATTTGGTTGTGTCCAGGAATGTAATAGGAAGATTGTTCGATGTGAGAATTTTGAGAGGGGAGGGTGGAGGTATGTCTGACCACTACCTGGTGGAGGGAAAGTTGAGAGTAGGTAAGAGATTGGTAAGAGCTAGGAGAGTTAGGTGTGGCAGGGAGGTTTTGAAAGCGAGTGAGCTGGATAAGAGAGAGAAAATTATAGAGTATCAGGAGAAATTGAAAGATGAGTGGAATACAGTGAAAGATCAGGAGAATGGCAGTGTGGAGGAATGGCAGTTGTTTAAGAGTGCTGTGGTGGGGCATGCGGAAGAGGTGTGTGGTGTGAGACGAGTGGGTTGTGGTGTAAGAAAAGAAAGTGAATGGTGGTCTGAGGAAGTAAGTATGGCTGTGGCTGAGAAGAGACGTGCATTTGAAGTGTGGTTGCAGAGAAAGGATGAGGTGTCATATGAGAGGTATAAGGAAAAGAGGAACAGGGCGAGAAGGGCTGTGCGTGATGCTAAAGTGGCAGCAGATGAGAGGTGGGGTAGGTGGTTGACTGAGAATTTTCAACAGAATAAGAAAATGTTTTGGAAAGAGGTGAAAAGTGTGCGAAAGGGAAAATCTGGGAAGGAAGAGCGAGTAAAAGCTGAGGATGGAAGGATTATAAATGAGGTGGATGCAGTAAGGAAGAGATGGGCGGAGTATTTTGAAAGATTGTTAAATGTAGAGGAGGCTGAGATTGTGGCAGATGGAAGGGTGAAAGGAATAAATGTGTTGGGATAGTTGAATGATTCTTAGATCACGATGGAGGAAGTGCAAGAGGCAGTAAAGCAGAAGCAAACAGGGAAAGCTGCAGGTATGGATGGGTGTGCTGTGGAATGCCTGAAAGGTGGTGGAGCAACTATTGTTGACTGGTTAGTAACATTGTTGAATGTGTGCTTTGTGCACGGTATAGTGCCAATTGACTGGGCAAATGCTTGTATGGTCCCATTATATAAAGGTAAGGGTGATAAGTATGAGTGTACTAGCTTTAGAGGCATAAGTCTGTTGAGTGTTGTAGGTAAGGTGTATGGCAGAGTGTTAATTAACCCGCCGAGTCCCAACGACGTACGATGCACGGCGCTACTTTTTTCCGCGGACAGACCGAACGACTTGCATCGTACGTCATGCAATTGCAAGGCCCGTTGTGTGCACATTTTTCAACATTCGCGGGTGATTTTGGGTAGTTATATGTGAGACCTTCCTCTACCTGCTGTCAAGCGGGGATACTGCCTGGCCCCTCCTAACCCCCTCTTCCCCCCCTCCCCCCCACACTGGGCAATTCATATGTTAGCAGCAACCTAGCCAGTAAAGGTATGTTGCCCCACGGTCTCTCTAATGACGAAATTCACGGTGAAAGTGATTCCTGAGGTGGAGGACAAAGAAACAAAGAAGCTACAGGTAGAAACAAACAGAAGTGATGAGGTGGTAATGTCATAAAGGAAGGTGCCATATACTGGGGTTTTGGGTAAGTGAACAATGCTCATAAACGCCTATATTATTGTGTGAAAAAAATTATAGACTTTTACTAGGCATAAATTTGTACCAAATGAATGAAATAAATACGTAATTTAGAGGGGCTTGAATTAGCCAACCCTTCCATAGTTCGTTTTCTTAGCCAGGTACCCTGAAAAAGAAGGAAAACGTAAGGTTGAGTGACACCTGTATCAACATTTTTTTACCTCAGGATCGCGATTTCACTATGAATTTTCGATGTTTCTCACCAAAAGCGATGGTTTCAGCCAAAAAACAAAACGACGAAAATCGGTAGGGATCTGGGGGTAGGCGGGTTAAAAAACAGGTGGGGACTGGGCGGGTTAAGAGAGTTAGAGAGGGCACAAAGGGAGTGATTTGTGATGAGCAGTGTGGCATTAGGAGAGGGAGGGGATGTGTGGATCAGGTGTTTGCTGTAAGACAGGTGTGTGAAAAGTATTTAGCGAAAGGTAAGGATGTTTGTGAACGTCCATGGATTTAGAGAAACTATATAATAGAATTGATAGGGAGGTTTTGTGGACTGTTTTAAGATTGTGTGGACTTGATGGTAGTTTACTAAAAGGAGTGAAAAGTTTTTATGTAAATAGTAAACCGTGTGTAAGAGTGGGAAATACTGTGGGTGACTGGTTTCCTGTGAAAGTGAGGCAGCGGGAGGGTTGTGTGATGTCGCCTTGGTTGTTTAATACCTATATGGATGGTGTTGTAAGGGAGGTGAATGCTACAGTGTTAGGTTGAGGACTGAGTCTGGTGAACGTTAATGGTTGAGAGTGGAATCTGAAGGAGATGCAGTTTGCGGATGATAACTGCACTGGTGGCTAATTCCAAGGAGAGATTGAGACAGTTGGTAGACGAGTTTGGAAGGGTGTATGAAAGGAGGAAATTGAAAATAAATGAGAATAAGAGTAAACTGAAGAAATGTACGAGGTTGGTAGATGGTAGGAGGACGAATATAGTTTTGAATGATGAGATGCTTGAGGAGGTAGACTGTTTTAAGTATTTAGGGTCACATGTTGTTGTGGATGAGAGAATAGATGCAGAAGTTAAGTTTAGAATGAATCAAGTAGAAAATGTGCTGGGAGGAATGAAATAAGTGTTTACATGTCGTTCGCTTAGAATGAATGTAAAAAGGCTATATGAGGGTATTGTGGTACCGACTGTGTTATTTGGGACTGAATCATGGAATATGGGTGTGGCAGAGAGGAAAAGTTTTAATGTAATGGAGATGAGGTGTCTGAGGAGTATGGGTGGAGTGACACGTATGGATCGAGTGAGAAATGATGAAGTGCGAAGGAGAACTGGAATTGTTTTGGAGATGGCTGAGGGTGTTGAGCAGAGGGTGTTGCGATGGTTTGGGCATATGGAGAGAATGGATAATGAGCGATTGGTGAAAAAGATAATAAGATCTGAAGTGAGAGGTGTAAGGCTGAGAGGAAGACCACGAATAGGATGGATGGACAGTGTGAAGTGAGCGTTGGATGCGAGAGGGTTGTCTGTTGAGCAATGATGTGTGGCTGTGCATGACTGAAATGAATGGAGAGAAATTGTGAACGAATAAATGATGATGCAGCCCTGAGGGGATATTCTCTCGCATTCTCTTTGATCACCTGATCAGGTCAGGTGCGGGTAGAGGGATGGGTCCATTATGATGCGGCAAGGGTTAACGAGCTTTACTGTCCGGCCCAGCTGCGGATGTCACTGACTGCACAGCACATTTGACCCTCGTGCGGTGTAGTGCAGTGAGGATCTGTCCCTTCACCACTCTGGGGCTAAGATGCGAATGAATGTGTTTGAGAGAATGAGTAAATTGGGAGTATGTCGACCTGTCTCGGCTACCTCCCTTTTCTTGGGAGAAGCAGCCTAGCTATATAGATAGATAGATGTACTGTATAACGAAATTTTTGATAAAAAAAAAATTACAGTTGACTCAATTCATTCTTTCCAGCAGTAGCTCAACTGAACTGAGCTACTGCTGGAAAGAATGACTGTTTATATACAGCTAAGATATTTAACAGCACATAGCTGGCGTACAGTTGAGTGAATATACTTTTAGTCTTTTTATTTTTTACCATAAAACACCCAGTTATTTACTTTATCATTGTTCATGTGTGCATGTGCACAATGCTACTATTTTGTACTATATGATATGCGTTTGGGAAAATACTGTGGCCAATAAAGTATCTATCTATTAAACTATCTATGTATCTGTGTGTGTGTGTGTGTGTGTGTGTGTGTGTGTGTGTGTGTGTGTGACTTTCTATATGTTGTACGTAAATCTGTGCGTCTCTCTGTCTGTCTCCGTCTGTCTGTCTGTCTGTCTCGAAGTCTGTCCCTGTTTCTCTGTGTATGCGTGTGTGTGTGTGTGTGTGTGTGTGTGTGTGTGTGTGTTTGTCTGTCTGTCTGTTACTGTTTGTACGCTTATCTTTTGAGTGTGTGTGTTTGTGTGTGTTTCTATATCTTTGGGTGCATGAGTGATTTCATGCCACCATCACAGACTGAGAAGGGCCAAGCCACTGTCCTTGTGACAACCAACTAAGATGCCTGGAACCACTGTCTGACTCTCTTCTGCTTCACTTCTGCAATGTTCGCGGCCTTTCCTCTAACCTTCTCTCTGTTGAACACCATCTCTCCTCCACTTAACTCCACCCTATCTTCTTAACTGAGATTGAACTTCTGAGGCAACTGACAGCAAACCCTTTTCTGTATCCTCCTATTTTCTCTATACCCACTTCATATCCAAAGGTAGTTGTTGTGTATATGTATGCAACAACATATCGTGCTCTCATGTTCCTGAAATTGAATCTTCTGAATTCTCCACTCTCTGTCTTGGGCTGTCCTGTTATTCACTGACTCTTATCCCCTAATTCTACTGAATATGAACAATTCTTCAACTATTTTGCTAAGATGGAATAGATCCTATTGTCTACATTGTAACGTTATGTTGGGTGAGTCGTGACATCGTCCCGTAAATTTGAGTTGTCTGTTGGCGCGGTAGCCGTTACACGCCTTACACGCCGGCGCGCGCACCTCCCACGCTCGTCGCGCCGCCGATTCAAATGAGAGCTCAGTTTGTCTGTAGACACGGCGGGACACGGGACGCCTTTCTAGGCTCGGTGCTTTCTTAGCGTTTCAGATTTCAGCTTGTATTGGCGTGTCTCCTGCAGCCCCACCAGCTTTGGTGATCGTCACAGCAGCTCTGTTTCATCCATACCGATCAGTATTTTCTGGTTTTTTCCTAGGCTAAGCTTGTTGAAATATTTAGCCGTTATCTGAGTGTTTGAGCGAGTGAGTGCATTCCTTTACTTGATTTGAATTTCATGTAACGTAAATTCATTTCTTTGCAATTAATAAATTCACAGTTCTTTTCTTGAGCTTTGTTAAAGTTTGTTAACTGTGTTTGATTACTCCACTCTATTATTTAATACAGTTTGCTACTCTGCGTTAGCACAACTTTTGAATTAAATCACGGCCGGTACTTAGGCCAGCTTTGACATCACTTTTAAATCTGCTGTGCTAGCTAGGAGTTTGGCTCAGCCAAGAGCCTGTTATTATTATTATTATAATTTTTTTTTGATTGTTGGGGGGGGAGAAGAAACTTTCTCGTAGGCCAACGGTACAATATTGCAGCTCAATAGAGTGTCTAGTTCTCTGCTGCGTGCCGTTGAGGAAGTTTGTAATTCTCGACCCTAGAGAATTGACATAGCACACTTAGCTATACATTGTATACCAATTATACAATATTTCATTATTTCTTGGGAATACTTAAATTTCCCCTGACATCTGGCGACACGCCAGAGTAAAAATCTCATTTT
>JAGKTI010034064.1:0-11537 GCA_018397915.1 Birgus latro | reverse complement strand
TGAGGAGGGGTAGATTGAGATGGTTTGGGAGGAAGGATGGGACTGGAGTGTTTTGTTGTTGTGATGATGAGGGGTAGATTGAGTTATAAATTTAAATGCATCCTGTATTATTTGTGTCCTTGCTTCCTGCCCTTCCTCACCCCATCATTAGGTGGAAAATTCGATCGGATGAAGGAAAATGAAGATTGTTCCTAGATAGTTCACTGTTTGCATTTGCTTAACTTCAATAGGGAAGTAACATTATACTGTATAGGAAGAAATGCATTGGTTACCAGGCAGATATGGGTGTTAACGTATTTCACTGGGAAACTTATTTACTAGAGTAGAGCCTTTAACTTTGTGAGTTCAAAGTATCTGCTTTTTAATCTGGGGGACTTGAGGCTGAAATTGCCCTTCTGCTGCCCACCATTCTCCTTTTGAGAGAGAGGTACCGGTACACAGCTGTATGGCAAGTATATTAACTGATAGTCCTTGAATTGGATGGTTTGATACAGCCTTCAGTTATGTCCTTCAGCACAAGAGTTAACTGTTGTTACTGTTTACTGTTGTTGCAGTTTAAGGGTTGAATTGTGAAGGACATTTGCACTCCAGGGCAGTTGGACGAGGGCAGCTTGATAGCAGAGGAGGACACCCCTGCTGTTACGTTGTGTGGTGGTAGACATTCACCACCACCTGTGATGCAGGTGAGCATCTTGGCTGGATACTAAAAAGATGAGTACCTTTAACAATGTTATACTTACCCACTTAGGTGCCAGGCTGTTGAAATACCCATTAATGGACCCAGTGGAGTTTTTGTACATCTTGTATATTTTTCTGTAAATCTTGTCATGGTACTGGCTTTTGCTAATGTCCAGTTGGTTGCAAAACTTGCCTCAAAAGATGTTAGTCAAACTGCACAAAATCTGTGCTTAAATATGAGCAAGGTAAAGGTACAGTTATCTTGCAAAGTGTTGTAAAAAACTCACTTTGCTAATTGGAATTACCTGCAGTAGGTGTGTATTAGTTAACTGGCAGTGCTAATAACCACATCCCAGGAAGTGATCCTTGCCACCACTTGGGCCTTAGGTTTCATTCTTAACTTTTCCATATATAGTTTTATTAGTGTTTGGAGAGTTGCAGCAGAAATCAGATAGCCAGTATTACCCCTTCACTAAAGAAAACATCCCCAGAGCTGGATAAAACCATTGGGTGTGGGCAGGAGTGAATTAACACAACAGGAAGCTGCCTTACATTCTTCTGTAACGATTTATTTTAGAGGTTAAACTTAAGTCAGTTGGAGACACCTGCATTCAAAAGGAAGCTCCCTAACACCTCTTCCTTAGCTATTTATTCAGTGTTGTGATAGGAAAGCCTAGTCTTATATGCAGATTTTTGCATTTCCAAGTTCCGTCGGTACTTGTTCTTATCTCAAATGTCTTGATTTTGTTTTTGATGGAGAACGACAGTTGGGTGCGGAAGGTGATGAATGGCAGTGTAGGGTTGTGAGAGGCAGACTGAAAAAGACCTGGGATGAGGTCATGGGGTGTGACCTCAGGGATAAAGGACTGAATAGGGAGGCTGCCAGAGATTGAGCAGTGTGGAGAGCTGCCATTAGGTTACGAAGGCTGACGCATTCAGGCACGTTGGAGCCTTTATAAACAATACAATAGCAGTATTTCCAGATTCTGTTAATCCTGTACTTTTTGAACTGGAAGATATAGCCTTATTAACCCCATCAGAGCTGTAAGTCCTCTCTGACTCTCCCTGGGGATGGGGGGACTGGACACTTGGCCAGTATCCCTGCCTGTCGTAAGGGACAACTAAGAGGAACCGTTTTGTCCAGTCTTTCCCTCATTACTGTCCTCTCCTCTACTCTCCCACCTCTTCTTGATATTTCCTTAATTCTTTTGGCCTTCATTTTCCCCCTACTCCTCTCAGGCTGAACACTGGTATTATGACATGGACAGTTTAAGGACCTGCCATTCCTCCCTGTTCTATAACACCAGACTGTTTCATCAACAAGCGTCTTCATGGCCAATGCTGCTTCCGTGCCAGTCTTGGTGCCATGTAGCCTGTGTGACTTGGTGCTGGTTCACTAGTCCTTCCTGCCGCCAGTGACAAGATCGTAAATGCAGTGGTCAGGTGTACTTCACTGAATCGTTATTGACTTTGTTCATTTCTTGTTCGGGAAGAATTTTTTAACTGTTCTAGCTTACTCATGGAATGCAAACTTTGAAATAGTCTCCAGAATTACCTCAGTAGATATATATATAGATAGATAGAGATGGATAAAAAAGCAGACAGGGAGTGTGGTGAATTATCTTAGGTGTATTAGCAGTGGTGACAGTTTTTGCTGACTTGAAAAATGTTAAGGTGCTGTTGGCTGATGTTCTGTTAGGTGGTGGTTTGCTGCTGTATTTACTCTAGGTGCCTGGTGGTCCAGTGGGTTTAGGTGGTCCAGCTAGATGTGCTGTGAAATATTACTGGGCCTGTTCACCTGTGGCAAAGGCAACAGGTCTTGGAGTGGTACTTTTTTTTTTCTCTTTTCAAGGAAAGTTTAATATCTGCTCTTGGAGAGCTGAGAGTGATTTTCTTATGAAATGCAAAGCTGCTCAACCTGAAATTGTGTCGATGTATCATGTCAGGTGTTGCTTAAGCTGATTATTGGGTGCAGTTGACTTTAGGGAGGCAGTGTGGCAACTTATGAAATACAAAGCTTGAAATATTGAGTTGATTAGATATGTCAGGTGTTGCATCAACTGATTATTAAGCAGTTATCAAGTTTGGCCGTAAGGAGCCATTGTAATAAAAGTTTCACACTGAGTTTCAGAGAGAAATTTACACCTTGGCAGCAGGTGTGTGCAGATAGTGTCTTGTTGTTTAGGTACAGAGTTTATACTTGTGGTGTTGAGTGTAGACAATGCAGTTGGCTGCTGTTTGAAGGGTAGTTGTGATAGTGTGGTAGATTAGGTAAGTGTAGATCAGGTTTGGGTGGTGGGTGCCTCAGTAAGCCCAGCTTAGTATTTCAGTGTTTTTTTAGGGGTTCAGTTCCTTCAGATGTAAACACAGCAGCTAATATGTTCTTGTATTTGCAGGAAACGTGACCGGACAAGATTTATGAAGATACAAGATGACAAGATCAAGCTGTGTGTGTAAATGCATATGTCCAAGAAGATTGGTAAAGTGTTAAAACTCCATCTCTCTCCTTTTGCTTTAACTTGGCCTAAAAATACCTTGCTAGTCATGAAAAAGTGTTGTGGAAAAGGTTTAATTACAAAAAATTAAAGTAATTTAATCCTAAGTGTTTAGCTATACTGGATTAGATAAACTTAGTGATGTTAGTCATCAGTTGCAGTGCAAAGGTTGTAGAGCCAATGCTGTTTTTGTTTTTGCTACTGAACCAAGTGAATTAAGCTGTTAGAGGAAAACCCTGGGCCAAGTTAAAGTGAAAAAACTGTAGTTGTGTGTACAAACAGTCCTCATTTATGCCAGGGATGAAGTGGTGCTGTATTTTGTGCCCAGGCTTATCTCAACATGAACATGGTGGCTGAATTGGCCCTTATCCTGTAGTCCACCATTTTCTTTTATGGGATGATAGGGAGGTATAAGACTAGTAACCAAGGAGACTTCTGTACTCCACTATCCTTGGAGGATAAGGGAGGGAGTTGAGGGATGTTTTGTTTAATGGGATTGTGAAGTGAAGGACAAGTTACTGCCACTACCACAGGCAGTCACCAACCCCTTGCAGGGCCACCCCACAAAGTGACCCAGTGTTCCCTTATGATTAACGGTGACCTGCAGCAGCGAGGTGTGGCCAAGAGAAATAGGAGGTGACAGGAAGGAAAGGCAGAAGTAGGGAGAGAGGACAAACACAATGCTGAGTTGAAGGTGTAGGCAGTACCACAGTGCAACCTCAAAAATTCAAACCTCAAATATTTGGAAACCCCTAAAGTTGGAATACCATAATTTATGAATTCTTTAGTAATTATTTTCCAGTGTTAGCTCACCAATACCCCCAGATACTAGCCTATAAATTGCCAGCTACACTTACCCGATACTAATGCCCCACCAATGCCCCCAGACATTAGCCTATAAATTGCCAGCTACACTTACCCGATACTAATGCCGTGGGTCGGTATTTATCACAGTCCTTATGATTTTTCACAACCAAGCACTCACATCTCTCAAATCACTCAGTTGTAAAAACTTCCTAGGAGTTATTTACCAGCGCTTTCAGAGAATCTCACAACTGTGATTATGAATACTCATAGGACTTGCTTGAGTGTGAAAACGTTCTACACTTAATGAAAATGGGCGACCTGCAGGTTGTAAAATCTTCACTGACAGTTATTTACTACAAATATTGGACTGTACATTCAGCTAAGAGTATTGATAAGCGAATCTTTACTTTATGTTGATTTTCCCAGATTTAACGATATTTGTACTCCAGTATACAATTATTATTGGCAACAACATACCGTTTCTGTCTGAACGCTTCACGTTTGTGTACTCGCACACAAAATAAACAGTGATTATCACCACAGAGGCATACATCAGTTCAGTGTGAGATGGATGTGCAGCAGTCTTCCCAGCATCATCCACTTGTTCCTTCTTTTTTAACATTCTTTCATGAATCGGTTAAATTCAAAACGCTGTACTTCACTCTTTTCCGATCGTTGTGTGGCATAACTTAACCAACCAAGTAAATAGCAGGCATTGTACTGTAAAAATGGCCCATAGGAGTAAGCATTGAGCTGTACCGTGTTTCTAACAGTATGTAGAAGAAGTGTCAGATGTGTTCTTAATGGTATGTAACTCGATATTTTAGTCACATCCAACCAATGATTCCTTCCAACCTGTTTAGGAATACTTGTACCGAGGTTTAGAAAGTGATGCAAAAGATGAATACCAATACATCCATAAATCATACTTATTAATTAAAAAAGATTTATGAGGAAGGTAAACATCATGTAATGTTATTTATTGTATTCTTTATTATCGTAGAATTTACTAAAATGGAGGAACTGGGGTGAATGTACTACATTATACAAAAGCTTAATGAAAACAGTGCTATCTATCTATTGCCAGATGCCTTAATCCTGCACGGGATGGCCACAAACAAACCGCCTCCATGTCACTCTGTCCCCTGCCATTTCACTACCACGCTCCCAACTCACACCCCCCTCTCTCATATACCTCTCCATCCCTCCATCTCATCCTCGGCCTTCCCCTCCCTCCATCTCATCCTCGGCCTTCCCCTCCCTCTCGCCCCCTCCACCTCACTCGCATACACTCTCCTCGTCAGTCTTTCACTCTCCATCCTCTCCACATGCCCAAACCACCTTAACATGCTTCTCCTAACACTTCCCATCACATCCTCATCCACACCACAACACTCCTTCACTTTCTCATTTGTTAGTCTGTCTCTCCATGTGACTCCACATGCTCCTCTCAAATAACTCATTTCCTCTGCTCTCACTCTTGACTTCTGTCCTTCCAACAGGGTCCAAGCTTCACTTCCATATGTCAGAGTTGGTATCACAATACTGTCATGTAACAACTTTTTCACTTCCATGCCCACTTCCCTGTTTCTTATCATTGCTTTCAACGAACCAGCAACCTTCCATCCCTGCTGCACCCTTTCGAGCACTTCACCCTCCAGACTTCCATCCTTACTCATCACACTGCCCAAGTACTTAAATTCACTCACATTCTCCATATCCTTCCCATCCAATCTCACTGTACATTCACTGGCTTCACTTCTCTCGAAGACCATCACTTTACTCTTCCCTACATTCACCTTTAGATTCCGTTTCTTACACACACTCCCAAACTCATCTACCAAGCCTTGCAGCTCCCCTTCGTCTTCACTCAACAACACAGTATCATCTGCAAACAACAGTACAGGGAGTTTCCAAACACTGCCCTCTCTCACTAGAGCTGCTCCAACATCTACTGCCCGACCTTGTATCTCTTTTATAACCCCATCCATATACAGATTGAACAACCATGGAGACATGACACATCCTTGTTTCAATTGAAACTTTGAGTGATGAAAGCTTTTCAATTACAACAGTGTTATGCACTGTGTTCAAAATTGCCTTAGATTTAACAGTAATGGAGGAACTGTGAGCCGAAAGAAATGCATTAAAGAAAAGCAATATGAATTTACTAACAGCTCATGTCTGTACGAGGGCGAAAATTCCTTGGACGACGGATTCGTTGTTGTTGCAGTCGATCGGCCATCTTGCCTCTCTAGCGCTTGTGAAAACTCCCAAGTCCTTGTGACAGCTACCCGCTACTCACAACTGGGACCCCGAGATGTGAATATTCACAACGCTTGTGAGACATGATAAATAGCTTTTAGGAGTTTTCACAAGTTTATGAACATTCACAAGACTTATGAATGGTCATAAGGAATTAGGAGCGTTGATAAATACCGGCCTTGATCACCTTAGTATAAAGTGTCTGGCTGTTCATAAAAAATATCCCTTCCTCCTTGTGGTTAAGAAGCTGTTTTCATTGATTCAGTTGTATCATATTCAGATTGCAATGCAGTTGTGGCTTCAAAAGGGTGTGCTGGCTTTACTGATTTGTGCAGTGCTGTGAAAAGAAGTATTCAGTATAACAGTGCAGCAGAAGTACACAGTGTGTATATGTGTTGAGACTTGTGTTGAAAATGACCGTGTATGACCTAAAACATTGAAAGTACTCAGTTGTGTACCGACTGACACTAGAGTAAATAAGTCATTGCAGGTGTTCTCAAAGATAGTGGTGGTGGTGTTAAACCTGACAGTATATCACATTACAAAGCAGTGTGATCAGATTGTTCATTGTCAGGTGAAATTATGGCAAATATTCTTTCTTCCCACACCACCATGTAACACTGCTTGTCAGATGTCAACTAATTACTCCCTTTTGACATAAGCCTTATTGTTGGTAGGCAGCAGTCTTGGTATAATTTTTAGACTGTTTGCATCACTGTTAAATCACTGTGCAATCTGGGTAGATATAAACCTCCATCTCTTTCCAGTCGTTTTACAGGTTACGCACGTATTGCATTACTGTTTGAAATTTCAATGTTTCTGTGAGATTACATTAATACAGGCTTGCAGTAAGTGTATATTATGACAAATCATATAATTAACTAAGCATTGCAATGCACAACACATGAAAAGTGTAGCATCACACCACACTGGTCAGGTTGTAATATAAACAATCGGCTGATCACCCACCACGCAACACAAGGTGGTGGGCTATATGTCTAGAGCCAGACATCATAATCCTGTAAGGGGTGGCTGTTTGACTTTGTTTTATGGGGAGGACCACTAACCCTCCGCCAACCCAGTTGGTGATGTAGGAAACACGTATGGGTTGGTTATATGGTTACCACCCAGCGTTGTAAATGGTTTCATGATTTACAGGAAACCATTAGGCTTGTAAAGTCACCTGAAAAGGAAAGAAGAGTAATAAAAAGTGACAGGAAAAATACAGAACTAGGAAGAGAGGAGGACAGACACAGAAAAGAATGATAAAGGTGAAGGAAGAAGAGGCAGCACTACAAGTGAGTTGCTGAAGGATGTTAATATTCCTGTACAGTACTGTAGTTTGTACAAAAATAAATGATTATTACCTACTGGTGGATGTTAAGTAGGACTACAAGTGTACAGTGTTTTAGAACAAGGGAACATACACATGATGAGGAAAGGGAAATGGTCAAGAAACATGCTTCTTAGTTTGTAATGATTATTGTACTGAATGATTACCTTGAGTTAGATAAATGGTAGTGTTAACATTGGAAAATAGGATGCCTGAAGCCAGCTAGTTAGCCCAGACTACAATGCTTGTGTCAAAAGGATGTCTAAACCATGAGTATTGTGACAGCCATAGAAATGCTTTATTAAAAGTTCAAATACTACATTAGGATACAAGCACTTTGAATTTTAGAGGTTGCACTGTATATCAGGTGAGTAGATGATCGCAATACCCTACCACCTGCAGGACTAGTAACCAAGGAGATGCCTGATAGCAAGGCTCCTGTACCTGTCAAGTCTTGCTATACCACATTGGTACGACTGGTAGCCCTAACCAAGGACACTGTGCCACCTCTTTAAGGCAGCCTTCTTCATTGTTTAATAAATTTCATCACTCATATAAAGAAATTGCCAGCTTTTCAGGAAATTGAAAAAAAAAAGGTCATTTTCTTAACTTTTCAATGACTTAGGCAGAAACTTGAGGTACATTTTAGACCACTCACACGCTAGACCTAACAAATGCAGCTGTACCAATAGGTGCGCCATGTGATGAATTGATTTAGGCAAAAATTGAGAAATCGACGAAAAATGACTTGGCCATTTTTTTTACGAGGGTGACGATTTAATTGTTATAGCATGTTTTCAAATGTGACAGATCCCTATTCCCTTTTGTCTCAGTTGATGGCAGTGTGTAGTTAGATTGGAGGGTTGATGTGACTAGTAACCAAGGGTGATGGTAGTTAGGGCTGGTTGCAGTAGTCAGAACAGAGGGAGTGTGGCCAATTGTGGTTTACCGACAGGGATGTGGGAAGTAATTACATCTTGTTCAGTGTTTGGTATGAGGGTGCATGAGATGCAGTGGTGTTAGAGGTAGACTGTGGAAAATACTGATATGGTGTGTGCAGTGTGTGGGGGACAGCATATGGAGATTCAGGCATGAAAGGATTGATCTTGCTGGTGAGTTGAGTGTGCGGAGGACTTTTTTTTAATGGAGGAAGTTGAGAGAGCTGTTGCCTCCTGAGATAGAGGGGGCTCTCCCTCAGTGCTAAGGGATCTTTGTATGTGGCATGTGCTAGGAGTGTAATGCTGTTTGATAGTGAGACCTGGGTAGTGAAGGATGAGGATGTTCGTAGGCTCAAACATACAGATGACAACGATTAGATTTGCTCGTAGTGAATCCTTGAATGACAGTCCTTGGGAGGGGTGTTAGGACTGCAATGGAAGAGTTGAGAAGGAGGTTGGGACTTGAATGTATTGACGTAGTGATGAGGAGGGGTAGATTGAGATGTTTGAACATGTGGAGAGGATGGAGGGTGAGAGCTGTGATTGTTTAGGGTAGAGTTGTGAGAGACAGACTAAAAAAAGACCTGGGATGAAGCCATAGACTGAGACCTCAGGGATAAGGGACTGAACTGGGAGACTGCCAGAGATCTAGCAGCATGGAGAGTTGCCATCAGGTGACCAAGGCCGACTCATGCAAGTATATTGAAGCCTTTGCAAGCGATAGGAAAGTAAACGAAGGCGACTAATTTTTACCCCATAACTAAGGATCAAACAATGCAACCCTCCTTTAAAAAAAAAAAAAAAAGCTTAGTCAGGGTACAAAATTTTCCATTAGCAGTTGTGTAGGGGGAACACTTAGTTCAGGCCAAACCTGTGGCTAAATGAGGACATCTGTACATGCATTGTGTGTATTTGTGGATGTGGGAGCATCTCTTGGCCAGTCAGTCAGACCATTTGATTTGTCTGCAGTTCTTCACTCATGTAGATTATAATAAATTGCGGCCGTCATGATCCCACATCCATTACTTCTCTATTTATATGTGAAGCTATAAAATATTTTCTTTATTCCAATAAATGATTCTTTAATATAAATGTTTATTTAATATGTTTTAATATTCTTTCTGGTGGAGTAAACTTTTTTGCCTTTAAGACTTTTGCAATATGCCAGTTTGATTTTGACAAGGCAGTCGTAGAATTTCCGATATTCTGGAGGTAGTGAAATTAATCGTGCTTTTTATAATATTGTTAGTTTTGGCAATGAGTGAAGTATTGCTGCAACTTTTAATCTAAATACAAAAGACACAACCAAAGAACTGCAGCTAAAAAAAAAAAAAAAAAAAATGCTTTTGGTGCAGACCAAAAATTATTTGAAACTCCTTGACATTTTGCATTAGTGGCACAGTGATGCAGCAGCACCAGTGTTTATTCCATCTGACTACAACTGTTGCATATTTATCTCATTTCTGTTGCAATGTCAGTGGTCACTGCTGCTCTGAAACGTCTCCTTGTATCCCTCCACGACTGTGGTGGGTGCGTAGCACCCATCTAGCAACAAACTCGTCCCTCTTCCGTCAGACTCTAATGCAGGAGTTTACCATTACTCCCATTCATTTATGTATGCAACAGGTCAACTCTGAAACTGCCTTCCTCTTCACTTCCTACTGTCTATGACCCTCCAGTCTTTTAAATACTGTCTGTCCAGGCATCTCAGAGTTAATGGATCTTGAATTTGGCTCTTAATTTTTTTGTTGGAGGGAACGGTCTTTCAGAGTTTCTAGCATTTGGTTCCTTCTTCCTTGCATAAGATATTTTTTTTAATTGTTGTGGGAACAACATTGCCTAAAAATTATCTGGTGTAGTGTTTGTCTAACATGTTCGGCTTAAAGACCAGTTGCCTGGGTATGAAATGGCCAGGTAGGCCAGGAACAGCATACTGATTATACATTTACTAGTTGCCTACTTGCACAAGACCATGAGTGATAAATTTAAACTCCAGCCCGTCTGGGTTAAGATGCGTGTCTGTTTATTATATGATAAAGGAATTATTAAAGAGTGAAGGCTGTTTTTAAGAGCAAAAGGTAACCCTGTTTTTTGAAGGGGAATAAAAGTCTTAAAGGCAAAAAATGTGACTTCATACCTTGTAAAATATATAAATTGTGGCCATACTATCACTGGAATGACCGTGTTTTTTAAAGGAAGACCTGTTTTTGGTAGGTATGTTTTGCCTGCATTCCACATCTTAGTCAGAAGTAGGTCATTCTGTTATTCTATGCCACAAGTTGTGACAGCTGGAAAAGAGTGAAAAATATGGGCCAAGTTACAGTGAAGAGTATAAAGTTGTTAGGTTGAGTGCAATGTGATTTTGTTGATGGACAATCAACATGCATCTGAAGCAGTGCATGTTCATATCTTGGAACCCCTTCAGTACTGTGATGTCTTTTCTTGGATTATTGTTGCTATATTTCACAAGAATTTAGTAAGGTTTATTATTGCTGCTGCCACACTATTTTATTCAGCTTAGGAAGGAATTCTCGCACCATCCCTGTCCTCCTCTCCTGAGTCTGGCCTATCCTGCATCCTTGCCCTTTCCATACCTGCCCTTCTGCTCCAGCCTGAAGTCACCCCCCTTGCCATACCCAGCTGTGCCTTCCCATACCTAGCGTGTCCTGCCCTACTCCTTCAGTATGTCATCTTAACCCCTAAAAGACTGGTTTGCATATGTCCCCCCCCCACACACTATCTCGCCTGCTGATTATGGCTGCCTGAGCGTATGTAAAAACATTCTGATGTCCGTCTTGCAAGAGTTATGCTGAGTAAAATCGTGTGGTGTTAGCAAGCATAAAATGTACGAGGTGAATTGTGCCTTTGCTATGCTATTTTGACTTTTGTTGATCTTTAACCTGCATTACAAACACAAGGTGCACAATGTGTTTAGCAATGCATGTTAACAAAGCCCTTCTCATCCTTTGTTGCTTGCCATGTTTCTTTGTATAGCTCTGCCCGGCTTATAGCTGGGTAGAG
>JAGKTI010034062.1:0-11537 GCA_018397915.1 Birgus latro | reverse complement strand
CATACCATACACCTCTACATGTCACCACTTCGGCGCTAACACCCACCATCCATATTGAATACATGCTAGGGCTGTCTCATACAGGACTGATGTATTGGTATTAGCGGGGTTATTTTTACGACATGTCGGCGGGTCTCCTGGTAGATCAGTAAAGCCTGATTTAATGAAATTCAAATCCATAAACTGTTCCCTGTCCCAGCGAGGATTCGAACCTGGGTCCCTCGGGACTGCAAGCCAACTCTCTACTGATCGAGCTATCGCCTACTGACCCTGTTCGGGCCCAGCCCCTAAGCCCGGGCCCCTCTCCCAACATTCCTGTGGAAGGGCCCACCCTCTCCTGCACGGCCTTCTGACAACTCCTGGACAAGACCTCTCCAGCCCCACGTGATGACCTCTCCATAAGCGTAGGCAAGTGCGCCTACTGACCCTGTTTGGGCCCAGCCCCTAAGCCCGGTCCCCTCTCCCCACATTCCTGTGGAAGGGCCCACCCTCTCCTGCACGGCCTTCCGACAGCTCCTGGACGAGACTCTACTGGTCGTCCTCCCGGTGCAGCCACCGGAAGTCCTGACGACCCCGAGGCCTCCGACCCGGGCTCTCTACTACCACTGGGCCTCATCCTGCAGCAAGCCCCAGTCACCCCCTCCTGTCACCAAGTCCTCTAACCCTGTCTATCTGTGTGTGACATTATTTCTCTGTAAAGTGTGACATCATATTGTAATAGAGTTTGTAATTTGTGGTAATATACGTGTAAGGTTGTTGCCCTGAGTTTTATGCCCTGTTCCTTCTGATTGCCTTAATAAAGCTCAACCCTGTCTAGAAAGAGAACCTCGCTCCAGGCTCCGTGTATAAAGGACGAGAAGTCGCACCCTTTTTCATGCAGCATAACACTGGTGGCCAGCAGTGGTTCTTGACAAGGTGGGTGGCAACAGGGGAGCAAGGGAAACTTCGGCAAAATGGCAGCAAAACCACACGTCCAGATACCCAAATTCGACCCTGAATAATATGGCATCCACACATACTTGGAAATAGTAATATCACTACTAGACATAGACTTCAACACAGACAGGCAGAAAACAGCAGTAACGCTATCACTGCTGGGCAAAGCAATAGCCACAATTGCACCCAAGATCGTTCCGGACTTAACATGGCCGGAATTTACCGAACATATGACTCAGGCAGTCACCCCCTCACTAGGGAAAGTCGTAGCACTAGCACAGCTTGACTCCCTCACCTACAACGGAAACCTCGGCGACACACACGTCCAGGCTAGGTGACTCGTCACCGCCGCATACCCGGGATGCAACAAGGAAACCCGGGAGCAACATATTTTTAATTCCCTGGTCAGGATTCTCCCTAGCACTGTCAGGGAGTACTTCATAATCCATGACCCTACGGGAAATTTGGACCGAGATATCCGGCTGGTATGTTGCCTCCTGGCTGCCTGTACTACCCCTCAGCAGATTGGTGCAGTAAACAGATTCCCTACGCCAACACGTCTCCCTCGCCCACCCCCAGTCCAGCCAAGCCCTACAACACTGCCCTCCATCCCCAAGGCCCACCCTTCGCGCAAGCATCCTGACACAAGGGACACCAGTTGGATCTCCATCAACCCCTGGGAGTTCACTGCATGTAGTAACAAATACCCCCTCCACGACATCAGAGAACAGCCGAGAGCAGCTTGGAGGAAATTCACCATGCCAGGACGCCGTAAGATTTCGGTCCTAGAGGATGAGGGCACCGAGGGCAATGCCACCACAGACAACCACTTAGACCCCGGGGTAACAAAGCCCGAGGACAACGATACACCACAGCAGCTGGATTTTTAGGACCGCCCCCGCACCTTCCCACAGTGGCGGGGGCCACCTCACAAAAATACCGCCCCCCAGTCTACAGCAAGATGAGACTGAATGGGGTGAAGGCAAGGCTGCTAGTCGATACGGGAGCGGCTAGATCCTGCCTATACAGCCATTTCTACTCGTCACCGTTCGACCCTTGGCCCTCTTTTCCCCACCTCAGCTCTCCTTGTGGACGCGGGAGATGGCCCCCTGCCCATACATGGGGAAACGCACGCACTACACGCACACACACACCAAAAGTCTCTACTTTACACCCCATCATCATCTTTGACTCTTCTTGTCATGCGTATGATGGATACCTGGGGGCGGATACTCGAAACGACTTACAATATTGTATCTCGCCGAGTTGGTTGTAACGATGCAAACATTGTAAGCTCTCATTGTAAGTTCGTACAACGTATACTCAAAGCCTGGGGGCCGCCATATTGGATTGTAATTCTCTGTTGTAACTTACAGGCAGTTCTTACAAGGCATACTCAAAACATTGTAGCGGCCATATTTGGTTGTATCTCGGATTGTAACTTACAGCAGGGTCGGAGGAGCCTATGTGGAAGTTGTTGACACTGGTGCTGGCCCTCCTCAGTTTTATCAAAGCAATTCACAGGATTATATTGATAAGTTAATGTGTTTATGCACTTCCAAACGACATTTTATAGCAGCAAGTGTTTGAGAGAGATGTCAGAATTGCTCTTAGTGTTAATAGTGAGCAAAAACAACCATTGCAAGAGGTGGGGACCCTCAGCATGTAGTCTTGGAGTGTTGATGATAATGAAAGAGAAGAAATAGTGTATGATATCAAAAAAGAAAAAATGATAAGAGGTGAAATAGAAAAGAGAAAAGAGAATTAACCAAACCTAATCTAATCTAATGACCTTTCCTTTGGTGAAGACGAAAGAAATTCCACGTTGGGCTTAAACTTTAATAAAACGTGTATATTTTAAAGATAATTAAATAAAGGATCCAAAAGAAGTTTTAAATGACTAACTCAAACAAAAAATTTCATTAAAATTTTGCCTTCATTAATCAGACCTTAATTAATGATCTAATAACACAATACAGGAGCAAAATTAAAGCTCCAAATAAATCCGTAAGTGAAAACATGAAAAATTTGTATTAAAAAAAAATTAGCCTAACCTTTTGTGACCAAGCCAAACCAAAGGTAAAGGACACTGATCGGTGAAAGGACTCTATAGTATGGGCAAAACGATGTGTTTTGGATACCGTTTAGGTTGAGAGTGGATCTACATAGGCAGATGTGGGAAATATTTCTCCCCTAAAAGTGCTATTTTCTTTCTCAGGAGAGAGAGGTGGTTCAAAGGCATTGAGAGTGATACTACAGAGAAGATGAAGCTTGTGGCCGCTTTTTACTTTTATTGTAACAGTAGGTGAGAAGCTTCCCACAATCACGTCCTTCCTCTTCTCCACCTCCCGTATTAACACCATCATCTCATCATCAGTGAAATTGGGTCCCGTTTTCTTTGAGGCTGGCTCTGTTGCTGTGCCGATAGGCTCCATCTTCCTTCTTGTCTTGTTTGCGGGTATAATCTGCTGCATCACTGGCTAGGGTGCCCACTTAGCCTTCTCTGTGAGTGCTGGAATTGTTTGTTTTGGTCGCATCAGCTGGCTGTCCTGTGATTGGCTATAACATTGGCAACCCTTCTTTAAAGCCAGTAAGGAACTGCACTGAGATTGGCTACAAGAGTCCCGCCAACAACCAACTTTACGTGAAACTTACAAGCGGGAGGAGATACTTGCACGTAAATATGTTTCGAGTATCGCCTGTAACTGGGATTGTAGACACATTGTAAGCTACTTGAACGTAAGTCTGTTACATGACCCATCGCTCACGTAACTTACGTGAGCTTCGAGTATCCGGGCCCTGGGCTGGATTTTCTTCAAAAGCTCCGGACAAGCATCGACTGCCACAGGCGGCGACTCCAGTTCAACAAACCTTTGGACTCCAGCCCCCACCCATCTGCATGTGCATACCCCCCCCACCCCCAGTCCCCACTCCTGGCCCCCTGGGGTTCCTGACCCCTTGTTTCTTCTCCCCCCTCCCCACCCTCACCTTCCCAGCTACCATGGCCTCCACCCTCACCATCCCCCCTCATCATGAGGCCTGGCTGCAACTAAACCGGCTATCAGGAACCCCCATCCTTTTCTCCCCCTCCTTGCCCCCCAGAACCCTTTCCTCCTGCTTACTTCCCCCCACCTTCCTCCCCCCCCACTGCAATCCGGTGCACATCGCTAACCTCTCCACCACCCCTCTTACCCTACTGAAAGGGCTAGTCGTGGGAGAAATGGAAGAGGCCAAGCCCTGCACACCCCCTCGCGCCCCCTCCCCCATCTCTCTCCTCACCAAACGGACAGCCTACGCCACCTACTCCTGGACTTTCAAGACCTATTCGCGTCAGGACCAACTGATATAGGCCACACCACCGTCCTGACCCACGAGATCCACACCGAAGGACCACCAATTCGCCAACCATCTCGGTGAAAAAAAAAAAACTACCAGCGAGCTGAGGAGGACCGGCAGATCCAGGACATGTTAGATGCCAGCGTCATCTCGCCCTCCACCAGCCCGTGGTCCTCCCCCGTCGTACTAGTGAAAAAGAAGGACGGGTCAATGAGATTCTGTGTGGACTACAGACGCCTCAACGACGTTACCGCCAAAAAGACGCCATGCCCCTACCACGTATAGATGACTCCCTGTACGAAGCATCCTGGTTTTCCACCTTGGACCTCCAGTCAGGGCATTGGCAGGTTCCAGTACACCCCACCAACAGAGAAAAAAACGCCTCCACCAGCAACGGAAGACATTATGAATTTAACGTCCTGCCCTTTAGACTCTGCAACGCCCCTGCCACCTTCTCGCGTCTTATGGAGTCCGTCCTTAATGGCCTCACGTGGGATACTTTCCTGGACTACTTAGATGATGTCATCATTTTTAGCAGGACCTGGGCCGACCACCTCCACCGCCTCAAGCAGGTCTTCCAACGGATCAGGCAGGATGCGTTAAAACTTAAACCATCTAAGTGCATCCTGGCGGCACACTCTGTTGCCTTCCTGGGACACATTATCTCCTGGGAAGGGATTGCTCCCGATCCAGCCAAGCTCCGCACCATCGTGGACCTCCCACTACCGAGAAATGTAACAGAAGTCCGAGCTTTCCTGGGACTAACCTCCTATTACCAGAGGTTTGTAAAAGGCTTCCAACATCGCGAAGCCCCTCCACGACTTGACTAAGAAAGGAGAGCCCTTTTCATGGACAGAGGACAGGGTTACTGCCTTCAACACCTTGAAGAACAAACTGATCACAGCCCCCGTCATTGCCTTCCCAGATTACAACCTGCTGTTTCGCCTATACACGGACGTATCACTCATCGCGGTCGGCGCCGTCCTAGCACAAGTATACAAGAAGGATGAGAGCACATTAATCGCATGTGCCATCCGAACCCTCCACCAGGCGGAAAAGAACTATGCTGCCACCAAGCACGAGTGCCTCGGAATAATCTGGGCCCTAGATCACTTCCGGGCTTACCTATCTGGCATTAAGGTCACCATCATCACCGATCATCAGTCGCTCCAATGGCTCCGACAATCAAACATCTAAAATGCGCAACTCATCAGATGGAGGGAGACCTTAAGATTTCCACTACAAGATCTCCTATCACCCCAGGAAACTCCACACCAATGTTGACGCCCTGTCCCGGCTCCCTGTCCAAACCATCCACCCCACGTCCGAACTAATCCAACAATGGCAGGATAGAGATCGAGCAGACTGGATACCAGCCCACATCTTTTCCAAACTTAACCAACAAGGTGTTCACTTCTTCACACAAACGGGCCACATCGCACTCGACCCCACTGCTGCCCTGGACACCTTAAGCCATCTCCATTCAGACAACGGGATCCACCTAGGCACAAAGAAATTACTGCAGGTGTTTCGAGACATCTACTGGACAGCAAGCCCCTCCACCTTGACCCAACAAGTAGTCCAAGCCTGCTGGGCCTGTGCCGTTGGAAAGGACATCACCCACACCTCCGGTCCCACCGGCAGATCACGACTCACAAACCCTGGCAACTCTTGGCCATGGACGTAGTAGGCCCCTTACCACCAAAAGCTGGCTACCGTTACATAATCACGTCCGTAGACAGCTACTCCAAGTTCCTCATCACCTGTCCAGCTAAGGAACACCACGCTGTAGCAGCAGCTGACGCCCTCGTCCGCCACATCTTCCCCTATTTCGGTATCCCACAGGCGCTACATCCCGATAATGCGCAAGAATTCACCAGGAAAGTATGGCAAGAACTCGCCACTCTTTTTGGATACCCAATCTCCCACTCCTCTCCCTACTGGCCCCAAGGAAATGGCATATGTGAAAGGAGCCATCGCACCCTCTTAAATCAGGTGCGCACCCGAATAGAGGATATTCAAAATGAAGACTGGCCCGCCCACTTAAAGATCATGCAATGGGGACTAAACGCCTGCCCTAGAGACGACAGCATCTCCCCCCCACGAGCGTGTTTTCGGTGAAGCCCCGCTCCTCCTTCCTCTCAGACATCACCTCAAACCACTGACCAAGTCCCCAGTGTCCGATCCCCTACACCACCTAAAAAGCAGGTTACATCACCTGTAAAAGCAACAAGATCTCAACCCGGACACCAACCCTTACAAGCCTGCAGATACCGTTTGGTGGCTCGACTACCAACCCCACCCAAATTGGACCCTTGATTCATGGGCCCCTACACCATTACCCACATCCCCAATTCATATCAGGTCACCATTGACTACCATGACACCCTACATACATACAGTAACAGACATGTCAGACCATACACCCCGAACTAAACGCCGCACGCTCCGCCACCCACGTCCCCCAGCCCCACAACTACATCCTCCCCCTCCACCCCTACCTCTCCTTCCGATTCCTATTCCCTATACCTTACCCCCTCCCCCTCCTCCACCTTATCTCCCATCCCCTTCTCCTCACCTGCTCCCTACTTGCCCAGCTCATCCCCCCCCACCTCCACCTCCCCCAACGCTGCATCACCTCACCCGCACGCTCATGCTACCTCTCCCGAGCCGCATTCCACAAACCTTAATCCGTCGCCCCTCCTCACATCATGTCCACAGCAACCCGCACCTCCTGCACAAACCACATCATCCCCTACACGCCGCATTCCACCGGCTAAATCCCCCTCCCCGCCCCCGCCACCCCACCAATTCCACCTTCCCCACCACCTCCACCAGCAACCACCAACAGCCGCTCCACATCCCACACCCCACCACATCCCTCTCTGCCAACATCCAAACTCACCACCTCCACCACCCGAACTGGGCGAATCTCGCGCCCATGCCATCGATACACCGCCACCCCCTCCCCATCGCCGCCCACCACCCCGATGTCGCCAAACACCAACCAGGTGATGCTCCGCATTCACCAGGCTCTGCTGGCAACCCAGCCACCTGCACTCTCAAGGGACATCACCACTGCCAACCACCGGCATAAAACACCAGCCCTCCCTTTGGTGGCCAGCATACAGCCACAGTCCACCCTCACCACCACACCATCCCCAGCCATGAAGATCCGCCGTGTCACCTGGGCCCCCATCACGGGCAAAAAAAGATGCGTTCATGGAACATTCCACCTACGGCGCCTCCTCCAGGAATCACCTCAACCCTCCACACTGTTCATCACTTTCACTACAAACCACCAACCAGACCTCTTCACCACCCACAGGACCTCCCTCCTGCAACACCTCACACCTCAACACCAGTCCGCCACCACCCATACCTACCACCTCAAGGCACGGGGACGTGCCTTTTTACCCACCAACGGTGGTGAAATGCAGAATACCGAAGCTCCCCCTCAACCTTTCCTGGGCAAGACACCCACCCCAGGAGATACCCAGGAAGCGGAAATGAGTGACACGAGCTCCAGACAAGACGGGCGCACCTGTACCTCCTGCGTGTCCCTCTCGCACTCAGGTAACTCACCATGCAGGTAGCAGTCCAGGTAAATTACACCTCCGCCGTGGTTCAGGGTGGGGCTACTCCAATAGCCCCAGACAGCATTCTGGAGTTGGCCACTAGCCACCCACTTGCTGCTTCCCTCCCTTAGCCATACCGGGTGACGGCAACCTTGCCGCATGCGGGGAGGAGACGGCCACCTTGCCGCCCTCGCTATAACTCCACAAAAGGAGGTACAGTGACAGCCACCTTGCCGCACGTACTCACAACGGGTGATGGCCACCTAGCTGCACACGGGGAGGAGACGGACACTTGCCACCCTCGCTATAACTCCACAAAAGGTGGAGTGATGGCCACCTTGCCGCACTCTCATACCAAGTGACGGCCACCTAGCCGCACACGAGGAGGGGACGAACACCAGCCGCCCTCGCTCCAACTCCACAAAAGCAGGTATAGTGACGGCCACCTTGCCGCACTCACTCACACTGGATGACGGCCACCTAGCCTCACACGGGGAGGACACGGCCTCCAGCCGCCCTCGCTCTAACTCCACAAAAGGAGGTATAGTGACGGCCACCTTGCCGCACTTGCGCACACCGGGTGACAGCCACCTTAATTGCCACACACTGGGTGACGGCCACCTACCCGCACACGGGGAGGATACAGACACTAGCCGCCCTCGCTCTAACTCCACAAAAGGAAGAAAGGTGATGGCCACCTCGCCGCACCTAGGAGATGGCCACCTTGCCACTCCACAAAAAGAAAGGGTCACAGCAAGTGCCCTCACTCTCTCTCCCCACAGGGACATCCTCCCCCTCCATCAGCAGTTGGAGGAGGCCTGGCAAGGACCCCTGGCACCTGGAGTCCTAGCTCTCTCCCTCGACCCCAGCCCGTCGGACTCGGCTGCCCCGAGCTGCCACAGACCATACCTGACGGAGGCTCAGCAGCGAGACCGCAGCCCTAGGACCAGCCGAGACGTCCCTAGAACCCCGGGACAAGACCTCCCCAGCCACACTTAACGACCTCTGCATAAGCACAGGCAAGTGCGCCTACTGATCCTGTTCGGGCCCAGCCCCTAAGCCCAGGCCCCTCCCCCCACATTCCTGTGGAAGGGCCCGCCCTCTCCTGCACGGCCTTCTGACAACTCCCAGAAGAGACTCTACGGGTCAGCCTCCTGGCGCAGCCACCATAAGTCCTTACCACCCCGGGGCCTCCTGTCGCAGGCCGCCGACCCGGGCCCTCTACTACCACTCAGCCTCATCCTGCGGCAAGCCCCAGTCACCCCCTCCTGTCACCAAGTCCTCTGGCCCTGTCTATGTGTGTGTGACATTATTCCTCTGTAAAGTGTGCCATCATATTGTAATAGAGTATGTAATTTGTGGTAATATACGTGTAAGGTTGTTGCCCTGAGTTTTATGTCCCGTTCCCTCTGATTGCCTTAACAAAGCCCAACCCGGTCTAGAAAGAGAACCTCGCTCCAGGCTTCGTGTATTAGGGACAAGAAGTCGCACCCTTTTTCACGCAGCATAACACCTACAATGCCTTTATCTAACCTCTCCAATTCATAAGGCTGGGGCAATTTTTGTGGATAACACCACCCCTTTGACAACACTCTGCTCAAAATATATTGCAATTTGGGATATGCTGAAATGAAGAGTAAAACGGGGAAGAGACGTCTTGGATAGTCAATGTATTTTTATTTCACCATCATTTCAGCAGGTTTCTTTTTTTCATTTCCTCGCCATTTAACCATAATATTTACACTTCCTCATTTTCTTATTTCTCTTTTGTGTTTTCTTCTTCCCCCGTGTTTCTCTCTCTCTGCACTTAAGTAATTAATCCCTCCAATAAATACCAGGTCAAACCACCTAGTAAGGACCGAAAAGCATGTGACACGTGTATCCATGTAATATGACTGTTCGTACGGAAAGCATTCCCATACTCCACCTCCCCCATGTGTAAAAGTAGTGCGTAGGCTAAAGTATATATAGGTTAACCAGAGTGTACACCGTTGTCTTTATTTACAAGCAGTCTACGTCATTATCCTTTGTTATATGCACATTTGTACACAATTATCTTTATACTGTTAATGCCATTTGCCTTGGTAGCCAAGCTGTCGCAGACCTCATGACCAACATATACCACGGAGTATTTTTATTTGTTCTTTATTTACCATTCAGTACAAGACCCAATACTCTGAGGAACATTGTCACTGAAGTCCATGCAGGAAGGGTACTTGAGTGCAAAGGGATACAGTATGCATACTTGGCGCAAGAAAAAAAATATTATGCTGGGTACGGGAAGGTAATACAGTTGGCTTACCAAAGTTAACCCAGAAAAAAAAAATGGAGGGAAGCCAGTCAAAGAAAACCACAACCTGAAGAGCTACTGTGAGACAGCAGGCATGACGGGAAAGTGCTGACATGATGGAACACTGGAAGGAGACACTTTACAAACTCCAACGGACAGGTATTTATTAAAGCCTGAGAGAGCAGTTAGGATTCAGGGGTAACGGTGGTGTATCTATCTATAGCCAGACGTAAGAGGTGGCCATGCCATATCGTTATTCTCCTCCCACCTTGCACCCTCTTCTCTCATCTACCTCTCTACTCCATCCCCCCATCTCATCCTCGATCTCCACCTCCTTCTCCCCCTCCCCGTCATCCTCGCTCATATACACTCTCCTTGTTAGTTTCAGTCTCCATCCTCTCCACGTGAACAAACTAGGTAGTCAGTGTATTTCTCCAAACGCTGTCAAATCCACATTCACACCACAACGCTCTTTCACTTCCTCATTTGTCAGCCTCTCTCTCTCCATGTAAATCCACATGCTCCTTGCTGTTACGTACCCGTCCCACACTGCCACAGGCTCCAACAGTAGTAGTTCAGTATACGAAGGATGTTGCCCAGTGAGGTGTTGTTCTTGTGGTCAGTCTTTCAGTGTACTACAACAAGATCAGCTCAGGCGTTGTAAATAATTTAAACATTGACTTCTTAAGTCCAGTGTCTTTAATTTCCAAATAATTACACTTAATGCTTGCCAACTTCACTTCACTGTTTTTACAATAGCCGGAGCTATACAAACTGTACTGACACTGAACTGAAACAACTATACCCAAATTGAACTGAACCTCCTCTAGTACCTCCCCAATTCTCATATAAGCTGCCTGTGTTCTAGAATGATCTACTACCTTCTCGGGAAAAGTAGCAGTTACCAACTCAGACACATTCAAAATATTCAGAATTTACTTACATTACATAACACTCTAAGTGCTTTAGCATACAGAGATCTAAAAAATTACATAATTTAACAAACAATCGCACAAGAAGAGCACAAAATTTAATGTATAACTGCAAAATACCTCCGCTCACAAATAGCAGGTTGACAGGTAAATCTGACACAACTGAAAAATACGAAAAATACTGAGAACCTTCCAGTACTCTCTGACTAGCGAATCCCGCTTCTCAACACAAACCCATCCCAAGTCCTCTGTCGTCTCGACAAGGGATGGCCCGAGGAGTATTAAAAAAAGGGGATTAAAGAATCTCCCGAGCTAGACTTCACAGTGAGATCAAATAGCCCCGCTAGGTAACAGGAGGGCACTACCCCTCCCGGCACGGCAGTCCCGGTCGCAGCTCGAACTCGCGACCCCCCGGTCCCGAGCTCGATGCTCTACCTCTGAGCCACCGTGCCCCCACCTGAGAAT
>JAGKTI010034060.1:0-11537 GCA_018397915.1 Birgus latro | reverse complement strand
AGTGTGTAGCGTGTATGTAGTTTGGTGTTGACAGTTAGAGAAACTTGTATTGGAGAGCATGCTGGTCTACTCTCTGTGTTACTGAGACACTGAAAAAGTTCAGCAAAGGGGGATGGTCAGGAACAAGTCATGAGGGCTGATGAAACGGGAGCTCCAGCTCTCCCTGTCATCAGCTTACCATCCTCCTTGGGAGTACTGCCCTGCTCGACTGGTGCTACAGTCTACTCCACCTGTTGACAGGATTAATTGTTATTTTAAGATTTGCAGTAGTGCTTTTCCATAGGACTGAATTTCTAAGTTCAATATTTATATTACTGTTGAGGTAAGCATATGTGCAAGTTAAAATACTGTTAAATAACGTTAAAGCAAGAAATAAAGTCTTATAAGCAGTTTATCTGATAGCCATTGGAATATTGACTTGTTTAGTAGCCTTAGATCAGCTGAGCTACAAAAACAGTGAGGATGGCAGATGCTGCAAGGTCATATATTGACTGAAGATGTTTATTTGATAGTGTTTGTATGCTCAAGTGTCAACAAAACTCACATTTAACACATTAATAATCATTCTTATCTATATGCACTTGTATTATGGAGCTGAAGTAATCGCCATCTTCTTTGTTTACAAACAGGGAAGCATATGTGTCGTCTGCTGAGTGTCGGCTGCCAGCTGGGAAGGTCGAGGTTAGGGGGAAAATGACGAAGTTTGCGACATGTCGAAAACTTTTTTCTTTCGCGAAAAATGAAGCGTCAAAGTAAAATTCGTCTAAATATGAGGACTTACTGTAAACATATATCTATATATATACAGTAATCTCTCCATTATCCGTCATGATAGAGCCAAAGGCATGTCCGGATATTGGTCTTGTCCGGATATTGGCCCTGAAGCTCCAGCACTGGTCATTCATGACCCTAACCTAACCTAACCTAAATCAGAAAACCACCTACCTACCTCCCTACCGGACATGCATAGCACTTATTTAAGTCCCCTTTCACATAAATAATGCACACAAAGCATGAATTAACTGAATTTTAACCAAAAAATGATGATTTAGAGGTGAGTAAGGCATAGGTGCTCACAACTTGCCAGCAAGTGTAAATAAGTATCAGATATGGAAATCACTATGAAAATCACCCTTTCTCACACCATATGCATTAAATAATGGACACAAAGCATGAATTCACTGAATTTTAACCCAAAAATGATGATTTTGAGGTAAGTAAGGCATAGATGTTCATGAGTTGGCAGCTTAGTGTAAATACGTATCAGACGTGGCAATCACTATGAAAATCATCATTTCTCACATCTTATGCACTAAAATATGGGATACAAAGCACCAAATAAATAAACTGTTACCAGAAAAAGAGTTAGGTATGGCAAAGGTGTTCACTGTTCACCAACAGCACCAGTCATTCTTGACCCTAACCTAACCTAACCTAAATCAGAAAACCACCTACCTACCTCCCTCCCGGACATGCATAGCACTTACTTAAGACCCCATTCACATAAATAATTGGCACAAAGCATCAATTAATGGAATTTTAACCCAAAAATGATGAATTTGAGGTGAGTGAGGCAGGGGTGTTCACGAGTTGGCAGCTTAGTGTAAGTAAGTATCGGACGTGGCTATCACTATGAAAATCATCATTTCTAATATCTTATGCACTAAAATATGGGATACAAAGCATCAAATAAATAAACTGTTACCAGAAAAAGAGTTAGGTATGGCAAAGGCATTCACTGTTCATCTATAGCACTGGTCATTCTTGACCTTAACCTAACCTAACTTAAATCAGAAAACCACCTACCTACCTCCCTACCGGACATGCATAGCACTTAAGACCCCATTCACATAAGTAATTGGCACAGAGCATGAATTAACCAAATTTTAACCCAAAAATGATGATTTTGAGGTGAGTAAGGCAGGGGTGTTCGCCAGCTGACTACATAATGAACGTAAGGAAGAGACATGATTATTATTGAGAAAATCACCTTTTCACAGCCTGTGCACTCAAATATGGGACACAAAGCATGAAGTAAATAAAATGTAGCCAGAAAAATTATGATTTAGAGGTGTGGGGGGCGAAAATGTTAACCAGTTGACTAGATAGTGAACCTAAGTAAGAGACATGGTAATCACTGAGAAAATCACCTCTTTCACAGCCTGTGCACTCAAATATGGGACACAAAGCATGAAGTAAATAAAATGTAACCAGAGAATGAGGATTTAGAAGTGATTATGGAAAATATTTAGCAGTTGACAATGTTTACTTACAGTCCAGCATTGCTATTTACCCCCATCTCTAAGGTTTTTACAGTGGTCATAATTGCTCTTGAAGCATGTCTAGTAATCCAGAGTTTAACTACACTTAATCCTTAGCACTGTGACTTTTGATTATTTAAACAAGAACGAAAATACCGCAAAAGATCGGACAGCCGTCCACTGTTCACAGGAGTTGAGACAGAACTAGTAGGAGGGCGATTTGGCGGGAAGGGAGCTAGTCAGCGCGAGCGGGAAATTCAAACTGACGCGGTCGGAAAAAATCGGATTTTTTCCAGATTTTTTTTGAATTTTTGGGCATTTTGGGGGGCGGACAGCCAGCCCACGATGTCCGAATAGTGAGGGATCTGAATAATGGGCGTTCGAATAGTAGAGGGATTACTGTATATATAAAGTAATTCCTCATTTATCCAGACATAATAGAGCCAAAGGCATGTCTGGGTAGTGGCAACATCTGGATAATGAACACTATTCCCCTACTATACCCAAACCCTACCTATACTCAACTTCCAAGCTATACCTAACCTATTTGTACAGTACCTATGCTTAATTTGGCAGCATTTTCTGGTCACTCTTCCATATTTAGACATCAAACCACACATAGGAATATCCAAAGTAATGCTAAGCACCAAGAAAACCACGCAGAAAAAACACTGAAAACCGAAATAACACTGAAAACCCAAAAAAAAACCTACCTATACACTACTGTATGTACAGTACCCCTCCTTATTTTGACAGTGTTTTCCATTCATTCTGCCATATTCAGACATCAAAACACACATAGGAATACTGAAAGTAGTGCTTAACACCAAGAAAACCATGCAGAAAAAACAATGAAAACCAAAAAAAAAAACCCTACTTATACACAACTGTATGTACAGTAACCTTCCTTATTTTGGCAGTGTTTTCCAGTCATTCTGCCATATTCAGACATCAAAACACACATAGGTATATTCAAAGTAATGCTAAACACCAAGAAAACCATGAAGAAAAACCAATGAAAACCAAAAAAGACCCTACCTATATACTACTGTATGTACCATACCCCTACTTATTTTGGCAGTGATTTCCAGTCAATCTACCTATATTTTGACATCAAAACACACATAGAAATATCCAAAATAATGTTAAACATCAAGAAAACCATCCATACATCCATTATCTAATCCTACGTTGCCCCACGAGGAACACTGAAGGCCGGAGCTAGGGAAGTTGGTCCTGACATTTAAGATGAGTGACCAGCCTCACTCATCCTTGAGTGGCATTACGTGAGCAATAAACCCCAACCACCCACTGGATATAAACCTTCACCAGCTCAATCCGATTGGAGTGTCGTAATTACCATAAAAAAAAATGAAAACAAAAAAACACCCTACCTATACACTACTCTACTTACAGTACCCCTCCTAATTTTGGCACTGTTTTCTTGTCATTCTGCCCTACTGAGACATCAAAACACAAATAGGATTATCCATACTAATGCCAAACATCAAGAAGGCAATGCATAAACAACAAAAATCCACAAAAAAACCTGAAGATGGTGTGAAAATCAGTAATCTATGACGAGATTGCTCCTGGGGGGGGGGAATCCATGGCCAAATATGTCACAGGAAATTGGTTATACTGGTATAAATGGTATACCATAATCTCTGCTGGTGTTTGTAAGATAGGCTAAGAAACACATACAAAACTGATAAGTAAAAGTATAAATATGCAGTGAGAATAAAGTGCTCAGGAGTAAAATTTACCTTCATATAACGTCCCACCATCCTAGTGCAAAATATTGCCAGCTCCCAAGAGTTAGGCATATGTCCTGATGCAGAATTTCATGAGCTTTCTCGTAGATTTTCCAGAATTTTGATATGACCAACAATACAGTAGCTGAATAAATCGTAAAGAACTTTAAAAACTCATGAGTCAGTGTTATCACCACCGCAGAGGGTAGGGACTAAGGGAGTGAGGGGGGAGCAGGGAGGAGGGACGGGAGGGGAAGTGAAGCGAGGCTGTGGGCAGACTTTTCACCCTTCTGTCATGACGAGGACGGGTGCTTTTACCACACATTTACTCATGGCTTGCGGTCTGTTACACGCCAAGTGACCATGCAGAAACACAACTCACAGTGACCGGGCAACTTTGAAGTTCAGTAGAAAGGTGGACGGCAGCTGTTACTAAACGTGTACTCGTGGCTTGCAGTATGTGTCCGATGGTGGTGGCAGCTGAGAATGACTTAGCCTGGTGGTCACATGACATCAGATATTTGGTGGGGAAGCATATGGACGTTCTGACACCGCTTGTGGGTTACAGTCATATTACTCGGGTGCTGGAGGTTCGCTGGCAGTGATCTGATGAGTGCGCAAGTTTAATAATTCGGTACAGGAGTGGATGGACATTTTAGCTCTGGCTTTCAGTTACAGACTACTTCCCATTCAAGGCTTAAGCCCAGCGGCCACGATACTGAATGTCTGAACATGTCGGCTGACTGGCTGAAGTTCTCGGGGACTTTTATGTCCGGTTAATAGCACATAAATTCCAATAATGGTTTAATAGAGCCAAGGTCCAGTGTCCGGAAAATGAACACGTCTGGATAAATCAGGGACTACTGTATACATAACACAGTAATCCCCCCAAGATCTGACGTAATAGAGCCCAAGCACTGTCTGGGGCCTGGTTTTGTCTGGGACCTGGGAAAAATGCCCTTGGACAGGAACTTAAAGACCCCAACCCAACTCAACTTTGAAAGCCACCTAAATAACTCCCTACTGGACATGCACACTACCTATTTAAGACCCTATTCACATAAATAAGTGACAGAAACCAAAAAATAAATGAAAAGGAACTAGAGAATGAGAAATTAGAAGTGAGGAAAATATTTAGCACTGTGCAGGGTAGTTACGACACGTCCATGGCTGTCGCGAAGATAAACCCGCCTCCTCTATGGCTCTGACAGTGGTGTGGGTGCACTTGAAGCACGTACAGTAATTAAGTGTTGTGCTGCACTTAATCCTTTGCACTGTGAATTATAATTGCTTAACACTGCATATTCTGTTCTTACTTGCGCCACGCCAGTTGCAACACACTAATGTTTCATTCTGCACTTAATCCTTTGCACTATGAATTCTAATTCCTTAACACAGCACATTTTGTTCTTACTTGTGCCACGCCAGTTGCAACATGCCAGTGTTTCACTCTACACTTAATCCATTGCACTCTGAATTCAACGCTGCACATTCTGTTCTCAACACTGCACAACACCGTAAAATCCCATGTGGTCTAGTGGCGAGTTATTGCTGTTTATTCACTGTCATAGCCTAACAGTAGGTGTTGCAGGTGGCCCAGGGGTGCAGGGGACATGTTGATGGGCTACCCATTGCAGACGACTCTGCAGATAGCCGCAAACTCACGTCCAATGAAGATTCTACCGTGGCCAATATGCTGGGCTGTCGCTCGGAGGTAGAAGACAGGTCTTGGTGAGGCAGTGGTGTGGAGCCAGGGCTGGGCATGGCAGGGGTCACGGGCCTGAAAAAGATGCCAATGGTTGACTGACGCAAGGAACGGCAATTCTGGCGATTGATGATGCGCTGCCTAAAAGCACGCACGTGGTCTTCAAGTCCCAGGGACCCCATCTCCCTGTCGTAGTCCGGGTGTTCCAGGTAGTCAAGAACGAACTCGACGTGCTCCCGGTATGCACTCAGCTTGGGGATGGCTGGAGTAGTGGCACGCTGAGAGGAGTCCACATCATTGTCACTGTCCTTGTCAGAATCTTCCAGCTGGGTACTTGTAACTGAAACAGACGATGCGATCTCAATATCAGACATGATCTGATGCCCAAGATTGCCCTCATCGTCATCCATCATGCACTTCGTCCACATCCACCTCATCACTAGCCGCACGAAGGCGTGCATGGAAGTCATCCGTGTCAAAACATAGAAAGTCGTGCACTTCATCAGCTCCGAGAAGCAGACAAGACCAACCACTTTCCTGAGTCTTGACAGAGACTACCCTCCATGCACTGGCCCAGTTGTAGATGGATGACTTGAGGTTGTAGCACTGATGGTTTTCTAAAGTCTGCTGGCCTCGTGTGTCCCGTCCCTCCCTGCACTCGTTCTCATCCTTGAGATCAACCATCACCTTGTTCAGGAACTGCTGATGGTACAGCCTCTTCATTGTCACGATCACTCCTTGGTCCATTGGCTGGATGAGAGCAGTCGTATTAGGTGGTAAAAAAAAGCACCCAATGCAGCCATTCTCAGCCACCAACTCCTTGTCGATCAAATGCGCATGTCCAGAAGATGGACAGCTTCTACCTGGTTGTGTGGGATTCCCAGTGTGTTCGTCTGATAATGGATGACTCCTTGACGAACTGCTGGTGAAACCAGTCTTTGAAGATCTTGGCTGTGAACCAAGCCTCCACAAAATGGTACCAAATGACAGGAAGGACATCCATCAACCCACAAAGGCACCAAGGCTGCATTGCATGGCCAAAAATAACGGGCTTGAGCCGGTGCATGCTGTTAGCACTGGCACAACACAAAGCAGATATCCACCACTTGGAGAGCTTGTGTCCAGGTACATGCTTTTCCATCTCCTCTGCTAAGGTGTTTGTGGATAGCAAATATAGAATAGACCAGTTTCGTCTACGCTGTAGACTTGACCAAGAGTGAGGCCTTCCCTGTCGATCAAGCCCTTCACCTTCTGCTGAAACTCTACTCCACCCTCGTTGACATCCAAAGCTTCACCATGGGCCTTATGGTTAGTAAGTCCATGTCGTAGTTTGAAGGCGAAGAGCCAACCCTCAGATGCCTTGAAGTCTGGGGTGTCATGTAACCTTGCAGACTTCTCTGCGGCAGCCTTCAGCTCCGTGCATGCACCAGCACACCAGCAGCACGTTGCTGACGATACCAAATCAGCATGGAGCGGTCGACTTCTGCAAACCAGGGAGGGTACATAACCTTCCTCTGCACGTTGCGTTTGGTCTTCAATGCGGTCTGCTATGTACTGGGTGAGTTTGTCCCGGGATTTCTTGATATCGAACAAGGTAGAGCGAACCAGGTTGAATTCACAGAGGATGCAGGAGGTCGACCATCCTGCATCCACCTTCTCTAATATCTCCCTCTTCTTCAGAGTCAGAACAACTCATTTCCTCTTCTCAAGTGGGAGGGCCATCGTCACACAAAAGAGTAAGAGGCAGGAGAGGAACAGCAGGGCCTGCAGCAGGTAGGGCACCACCACAAAATAAGAGCACATGGGCAGCCATAGCGACGAGTGCGCAGCTACGATGATAGGTAGGTGGGAAATGGGGAGGATGCAGGGGTGCTCTAGCGGATGTCGGAGGAACTATGTGCCAAAACACAGATGTTTGCCCAAGGACCCAGGACTTGGGGTGTCCAGGTCTTAAAGGGCTTACTGTATATACTGTACAGGTATACCTCGATATACGATACCCCGGCTTAACGAGGGGGGGTAGAAATACCACCATACCCCACCTAATGATGGCCAAACCCCGGTTTAACAATGGGTTTTGATTTGTGTTACCAATTTTGATGATATTTTAAGGCAGCATCACACTAAACCAAAAGTGGCTAACGTGTGACCAGCTTCTGTGAGGCGAAGCAACTAGCAAAGTCGAGTGCCTGTCACACTCGTGTGTTTTTGCGAGCCAAAACGGCTAACAGTGTCATCTGCCTTGGTGAATCATGGTCATATGTTCACAAACCACCACGGCATACCCACTCCCTTTTTCTCAATTTCTGCAACTGCCTCACGTGCTTCAGCAACTCCAGGGCCACACAGCAGTCTACTAGAGTTTTCCTTGCCACAGGATCCATATCGAATACTGGTCATAATCTGATTTCCACTTGTTTGGGGACAAGGCAGACAGCCTCTGTGGCTGGTTACCAGAGTGTCCAAATACTGATTTAATGTCACAAGAAAAAAAATAGAAATGAATAATAAATAATCAAAAGAATTAAATTGTAATTACATAACAATTTTAGTTAAACTTTCCATGCTAACTGAATGTTTAACATTGTCATTCTGGGGTACAATTGACTAAGCATGATTTTTTCCAGACTTACATTTGACGATTTTCAGATTTTATTTGCGTGTTTTAGTGAGTTATTTATAGGTGTTAGGCTTAGGTTATCTTCTTTTACAACTGTTAGGCCAATTAGATTGGCTTTACACTTGTGTTTGGGCTCATTTGGGTGGGTTTTGGACTTGGTTGGGGGGGACACCCAGGGCTGAAAAAAACACATCCCATTACTTTACATATTAAATCTACCCCGATATACGATACCCCGCCTAACAATGGGTTTTTAACTTAGCAACTGCATCATTAAACCAAGGTATACCTGTAAATGGTAAGTGGTTTTATGACTACAACTGATTTCAGGTAATTCTTTTTTTTTTTTGCTTAATGCATCCTGAGCCTGCTTTTCAAGTCTCTGCAAGGATGGTTTTGATTTTATTTTGACTGCCTAGAGGAGAATCAATAGGAGATATAGAAAATGCAACAAAACATACAAGCTAAAAATAGGATCAACCACTGAGCATACATTCCGAACTACTGTACCTCATGAACAATCCTAGCGACCAGTGCTTCTCCTGCTAGCTGTATTGGGGATTTGGGCTTTCCATTCCAGTTCTGGGGTGACCGTTTCAAAACCATCTCATTCACTCCATTAGAGGGACCAGGTCTGTCAAAGTATTCTCCATTTTCAGTGGGAGAGTCATCATCTCCATCCAGGACATCTGGGCCTCTGTAGAATTACACTCTGTAAGGATGACTGAACCTGAATGCTTACTATTTTCATGGCAGCTAAACCATATGTTTAATACTTCATGCAGATGGGGTGACAAAATAGATGGGCAGTATGTGAGGTTGAAGGAGGCAGGAGGAATAGAAGACTGAGAAGGTGGATGGATAAGGTAAAATTAATGAGTATGTGAGACAGTAATGTGACAGGTAGGGGCACTCACCATTCACTCACTCGATGTAGCGCTGCTCTCGGGTGTCTGCCCTTTCCTCTCCCCTATCCTTCTTTCCTTCAATCCTCTTCTGTCTTTCTTTCCTTCATTCGTTCCCTGTCCTTCTGCCTACAGGTGACTGTACACTCCCTCTTCTGTCTTTCTTGCCTTCATTCTTTCCTCATCCTTCTGCTTGTGAGTGAATCTACACTGAGTGAAGCCAGATGGTTTCCTGTACACAAGGAAACCATTTACTACGCAAGGTGGTAACCATATAACCAAATTATGGTGCCTGGTGGTTTAGTGGGTAATTATGGCGTTCCAATTGGATTGAGCCAGTGAAAGTTTATATCCAAGGAGTGGTTGGGGTTTATTGCTCACGTAATGCCACTCAGGAATGAGTGAAGATGGTCACTCTCATCTTAAATGTCAGGATCAAATTGCCTAGCCCCGGGCTCCTACGCTCCTCTGTGGGGCGACATAGGATTGGATGATGGATGGATGGATAGTGAGACAGTGCCATATGAAGCCTGCTAAGGCTTGGACCTACACAGGACTGAGCTGGTTAGACGAAGTATATATGGAGAAATCCATCCATCCATCATCCAATCCTATGTTGCCCCATGAGAAGCACATGAGCCTAGGGCTAGGCAAGTTAGATAAGGGTAACCAACCTCACTCATCCCTGAATGGCATTACGTGAGCAATAAAACCCAACCACCCCTTGGAGATAAACCTGCACAGGCTCAATCCGATTGGAGTGCCTTAATTACCCTCTAAACCACCACGCACCAAAATTTGATTATGTGGTTACCACCCAGTGAAGTAAATAGTTTCCTGGTGTACAGGAAACCATTTGGCTTGTCACTCAGTGTAGGGTCACCCATAGGCAGAAGGAAGGGGAAAGAAGGAAGGAAAGAAAGACAGAAGAGGGAGTGTAAAGTCAACCGTAGGCAGAGGGAAGAGGAAAGAATGAAGGAAAGAATGACAGAAGAGGAAGGAAGGAAGATAGGAAACAGCAGACACCCAAAGCAGCACTACATCGAGTGAGTGGATGGTGAGTGCCCCCACCTAAACTTTACTATGTAGTGGGTGGTTGCACTTGTGATGTGGAACCAGGCTTCCAAGGACTTACAATATGTGTGAATGAATATCTGGCACATTTTACTGGGGATGATGTTGACAGTTCTCTCACCTTTGCTCTTCTTTGTTTGTCAATGCTAATTCACCCCATTCTCGGGGTGGGGGTGGAGGGGTGGGGGGGATCATCATGATGCTAATGATGACTAAAAATGTGCATCTACAAAACTCAAACTGGTTATCAAACTTCAGCTTTTCAATACAGCATAAACCAAGCAGAAAAACAAATACTGTACTATATGTGACACTCACATGACAGTCAGGTCAACTCCCTGATTCTTGAGACTGGAGATGATAGCTGTGGTCCGGTCGTCACTAAACTCTCCACTGAAATCTGTAAACAGGACGATTTTCGTCCCACTAAAATGTGCATCACTGGAAGAGAAAAGTAAATATAAGTATGAATATAAGTATCATAATTTGCCCCCCTGGGGGTAGGGGGGCTTTTCAAGAATTCTCCCCCAGTATCCCTGCTTGTCGTAAGAGGCGACTAAAAGGGTTGGTGGTGGGTTAGTGCCCCACCCCGTAAAAACAACTAACTAAAAATACAAACAGGAAGCCTCGGACCAGGACTGACCAAAAGTTGACGACAAAGGAATGGACAAAGGACGAGATTAAGATTGCGACCTGGAATGTGAGGGGTATGAATGATGAGGTGAAAGAGAGAGAGATTGTACAGGTGCTTGAGCGTGCGAAAGTGGATATACGTGGAATAACTGAAACTAAATGGTGAGGTGAGAGTGTGAGAGAATGGGAATATGGATGGGGTATATGCGCGGGAGTGGGTGAGAATGAGAGGGAGTGTGTACTGTTGTGAGCAACAGGTGGAAGGAGAATGTAAGAGAGTATGGATCAGTTGGGTCAAGGATTGTGTGGGTAAGAGTGAAAGTTGGACTACAAATGTGGGCAATTGTGTGCGTGTATGCGCCAACGCAAGATCGTGTAAGTAGAGTGAGAGAAGAGTTTTGGACAAATGTGGAAGCCTGCTTGGAAAAGTTTGAAAGGAATGAGAGAGTGTTTCTGATTGGAGATAAGAATGGAAAAGTAGGGAATGAGAAGGTGGATGGAGTGGTTGGTGAGTGGGGTGTGCCTGCAGAGATGGATGAGAATGGCAGTGCTTTAGTGGACATTTGTGCTGGGAGGGGGTTGGTG
>JAGKTI010034059.1:0-11537 GCA_018397915.1 Birgus latro | reverse complement strand
GATTTTACCTAATGAAATGTGGTTTTTGGTGTAACAGAAACCTTGATATTGTGCAAAAGTTCGTTTTTTCTTTTCTACCGCCACGAGGCTCGAAGTAATTTTAAAATGCCTGTGCTTGAGGAAAAATAAATCGAAGTTTTTAAATTGTCTCGGTGATCATCACACTGTATCAAGCTTTTTGTTCTTAAAAAGCTATGGTGCCTTCTCCATTTACGTGTCAGTCGACTTCTTGTTATCCTTCATAAATGTGATATTTTCACCCTCACAAGTGTCTTCTTAGTTCTAAATATTAAATAATGTGTTTTACAATCAACTTTGAGAACACTTGAGGAAGTTGTTTATTCAGCGTTTTCACCGAGAAATACGCTTATTCAGTCATCATTAGATTAAAAGAGAATGGACCTACCTTCAAAACAGATGCTTTCAGCCGGAACACTTCCACAATTTGCACTACTTCTTGTCCTTGATGTCACGGCTAAGGGAAAAAATCTACAAATCAGAAGTTTATAATCCAGAATTCCGTCTCAAGAGGAATCACAGTACTGAAAGATTTTACCTAAGGAAATGTGTTTTTTGGTGTAATAGAAACTTTGATACTGTGCAAAAGTTTTTTTTTTTTTTTTTTCCGCCATGAGGCTCGACGTTATTTTAAACTGCTTGTGCTTGAGAACAAAAAATCGAAGATTTTAAATTGTCTCGGTGCTCCTCACAATGTTTCATGCTTCTTATCCTTAAAAACCTAAGGTGCCAGCTCCATTTACGTGTCAGTCGACTTCTTATTATCCTATATAAATGAGAAATTTTCACAATCACAAATGTATTCTTAGTTCTGAATATAATATAATGCGATTTACAATCAACTTTGAGAACACTTGAGGACGTTGCGTATTCAGCGTTTTAGCCAAGAAATACGCTTATTCAACCATCATTAGATTAAAAGAGAATGGCCCTACCTCCAAAACAGATGCTATCTGCCGAAACTATTTCAAAATTTCCACTACTTGTCCTTGACGTCACGGCTAAGGGGGGAAAAAATCAACAAATCAGAAGTTAATAATCCAGATTTCCGTCTCAAGAGGAATTCCAGTCTTTAAAGATTTCAAGTAATGAAATGTGGTTTTTGGTGTAACAGAAACTTTGATATTGTGCAAAAGTTCGTTTTTTTTTTTTTTTTTTTACCGCCACGAGGCTCGACGTATTTTTAAAATGTTTGTGCTGGGGAAAAAAATCGAAGTTTTTAAATTGTCTCGATGATCCTCCCAATGTTTCAAGCTTTTTGTTCTTAAAAACCTAAGGTACCATCTCTCTTTACGTGTCAGTCAACCTCTTCTTATCCTTCATAAATGTGACATTTTCACCCTTACAAGTGTCTTCTTAGTTCTGAATGTAATATAATGTGTTTTACAATCAACTTTGAGAACACTTGAAGAAGTTGAATATTCAGCGTTTTCGCCGAGAAATACTTTTATTCAGTCATCATTAGATTAAAAGACACTTAACCTACCTCCAAAACGGATGGTATCAGCTTGAAAAAATACACATTTTGCGCTACTTCTTGTCCATGAACGCATGGCTAAGGGGAAAAAAAAATCGACTTATCAGAAGATAATAATCCAGAATTAAGTCTCTAGAGCAATCACAGTATTGAAAGATTTTACCTAAGGGAATGCGGTTTTTGGTGTAACAGAAACATTAATATTGCTTTTTTTTTTTTTTTACCGCCACAAGGATCGACGCAACATTAAAGTTATTGTGTTTCAGGGAAAAAAATCGAAGTTTTTAAAATGTCTCGGTGATCTCCACAATGTTTCATGCTTTTTGTTCTTAAATAACTAAGGTGCCATCTCTTTTTACGTGTCAGTCGATTTCATGTTATCCTTCATAAATGTGACATTTTCACCCTCACAAGTGTGTTCTTTGTTCTGAATATAATATAATGTGTTTTACAATCAACTTTGAGAACACTTGAGGTAGATGAATATTCAGCGTTTTCGCCGAGAAATTCGTTTATTCAGTCATCATTAGATTAAAAGAATATTAACCTACCTCCAAAACGGATGCTAACAGCTTGAAAAAATACACATTTTGCGCTACTGCTTGTACATGAAGTCACGGCTAAGGGGAAAAAAATCGACTTATCAGAAGATATTAATCCAGAATTAAGTCTCTAGAGGAATCACAGTATTGAAAGATTTTACCTAAGGAAATGTGTTTTTTTGTGTAACAGAAACCTTAATATTGTGCATTTTTTTTTTTTTTATACCGCCACGAGGCTCGACGTAATATTAAACTTATTGTGCTTTAGAAAAAAAAAAGTTTTTAAATTGTCCCGGTGATCACAATGTTTCATGCTTTTTGTTCTTAAATAACCATGGTGCCATCTCTCTTTACGTGTAAGTCGATTTCTTGTTATCCCTCATAAATGTTACATTTTCACCCTGACACGTGTCTTCTTAGTTCTGAATACAGTATAATGTGTTCTACAATCAACTTTGAGAACACTTGAGGAAGTTGCATATTCAGCGTTTTCGCCGAGAAATACGCTTATTCAGCCACCTTTAGAATAAAAGAGATTGGACCCACCTACAAAACGGTTGCTGTCAGCCTGAAATATTTCACAATTTGCACTAACTCTTGTCCTTGAAGTCAGGGCTAACGGGTGAAAAATCGACAAATCAGATGTTAATAATCCAGAATTCCGTCTCAAAATGAATCATATTATTGAAAGATTTTACCTAATGAAATGTGGTTTTTGGTGTAACAGAAACCTTGATATTGTGCTAATTTTTTTTCTTTTACCGCCACTAGGCTGGACATAATTTTAAACTGCTTGTTCTTGAGAAAAAAAGAAATCTAGGTTTTTAGATTGTCTCGGTGATCCTATGTTTTATGTTTTTTGTTCTTAGAATTCAACGTGCCAGCTCTCTTTACGTGTCAGTCGACTTCTTGTTATCCTTCATAAATGTGATATTTTCGCCCTCACAATTGTCTTATTAGTTCTGAATATAGTATAATGTGTTTTACAATAAACTTTGAGAACATTTAAGGAAGTTGCATATTCAGCGTTTTCGCCGAGAAATCCGCTTATTCAGCCATCACTAGATTAAAAAATAATGGACGTACCTCCAAAACGGATGCTATCAGCCGGAACTGTTTCACAATTTGCATTATCTTCTTGTATTTGAAGTCACGGCTAAGGGGAAAAAAATCGACTAAGAATTTAATGATCCAGAATTCCGTCTCAAGAGGAATCAGAGTATTGAAAGATTTTTACCAAATGAAATGTGGTTTTTGGTGTAACAGAAACCTTAATACTGTAGTGCTTGAGAAAAAAATCGATTTTAAATTGTCTCGGTGATCCTCACAATGTTTCATGCTTTTTTTCCTTAGAAATGAACGTGCCATCTCTCTTTACGTGTCGGTCGACTTCTTCTTTTCCTTGATAAATGTGACATTTTCACCCTCACAAGTGCATTCTTAGTCCTGAATATAATACATTGTGTTTTACAGTCAACTTTGAGAACACTTCAGGAAGTTGCATATTCAGCGTTTTCACCGAATAATATGCTTATTCAGCCATCATTAGATTAAAAGAGAATGGACCTACATCCAAAACTAATGCTATCAGTCGGAACTATTTCACAATTTGCACTACTTCTTGTCCTAGAAGTCACGGCTAAGGGGAAAATAAAGACGACAAATCCTAAGTTAAAAACCCAGAATTCCGTGTCAAGAGCAATCACAGTATTGAAAAATTTTACCTAATGAAATGTGGTTTTTGGTGTAACAGAAGCCATGATATTGTGCAAAAGTTCGTTTATTTTTTTTTTTTTACCGCCACGAGGCTGGAAGTAATTTTAAAATGCTTGTGGTTGAGGAAAAATACATCGATGTTTTTAAATTGTCTCGGTGATCCTCACACTGTATCAAGTATTTTTTTTTTTTTTTTAAACTAAGGTGCATGCTCTCTTTTCGTGTCAGTCGACTTCTTGTTATCCTTCATAAATGTGACATTTTCTCCCTCACAAGTGTCTTCTTTGTTCTGAATATATTACAATGTGTTTTACAATCAAATTTGACAACACTTGAAGAAGTTGCATATTCATCGTTTTGACCGAGTTATACGGTTATTCAGTCATCATTAGAATAAAAGAGGATGGACCTACCTCCAAACCTAATGCTATCAGCCGGAAGTATTTCAAAATTTGCACTACTTCTTGTCCTTGAAGTCACGGCTAAGGAAAAAAAAATCGACATATCAGAAGTTAAAAATCCAGAATTCCGACTTGAGAGGAATCACAGTATGGAAAGATTTTGCCTAAGGATATGTTGTTTTTGGTGTAACAGAAACCTTAATATTGTGCAAAAGTTTTTTTTTTTTTTTTCCGCCACGAGGCTCGACGTTATTTTAAACTGCTTGTGCTTGAGAAAAAAAATCGAAGGTTTTAAATTGTCTCGGTGATCATCACAATGTTTAATGCTTTTTGTTCTTAAAAACCTAAAGTGCCAGTTCCATTTAAGTGCGAGCGACAACTTATCCTTCATAAATGGGACATTTTCACCCTCACAAGTGTCTTTTTAGTTCTGAATATATTACAATGTGTTTTACAATCAACTTTGAGAACACTTGAGGAAGTTGAATATTCAGCGTTTTCGCCGAGAAATACTTTTATTCAGTCATCATTAAATTAAAAGACAATTAACCTGCCTCCAAAACGGATTGTATAATCTTGAAAAAATACACATTTTGCGATACTTCTTGTCCATGAAGTCACGGCGAAGGGAAAAAAAATCGACTTATCTGAAGAAATTAATTCAGAATTAAGTCTCTAGAGCAATGACCGTATTGAAAGATTTTACCTAAGGATATGTTGTTTTTGGTGTAACAGAAACCTTAATATTGTGCATTTTTTTTTCTTTTACCGCCACGATGCGCGACGTAACATTAAACTTATTGTGCTTCAGTTTTTAAAATGTCTCGGTGATCTTCACAATGTTTCATGCTTTTTGTTCTTAAACATCTAATGTGCCATCTCCCTTTACGTGTCAGTCGATTTCTTGTTATCCTTCATAAATGTTACATTTTCACCCTCACAAGTGTCTTCTTAGTTCTGAATACAGTATAATGTGTTTTACAATCAATTTGAGAGCGCTTGAGGAAGTTTCATATTCAGCGTTTTCGCCGAGAAATACGCTTATTCAGCCACCTTTAGAATAAAAGAGATTGTACCTACCTCCAAATCGGATGCTGTCAGCCTGAAATATTTAACAATTTGCACTAATTCTTGTCCTTGAAGTCACGGCTAATGTGGAAAAAAATCGACAAATCAGAAGTTAATAATCCAGATTTCCGCCTCAAAATGAATCATAGTATTGAAAGATTTTACCAAATGGAATGTGGTTTTTGGTGTAACAGAAACCTTCATATTGTGCAAGTTTTTTTTTTTTTTTTACCGCCACCCGGACGGACATAATTTTAAGCTGCTTGTGCTTGACAAAAAAAGAAATCTAGGTTTTTAAATTGTCTCGGTGATCCTCACAATATTTCATGCTTTTTGTTCGTCGAAATCAACGTGCCAGCTCTCTTTACGTGTCAGTCGACTTCTTATTATCCTTCATAAATGTGACATTTTCAAACTCACAAGTGTATTCTTAGTTTTGAATATAATACAATATGTTTTACAATCAACTTTGAGAAAACTTGAGGAAGTTGCATATTCATCATTTTCACCGAGTAATATGCTTATTCTGCCATTATTAGATTAAAAGAGAATGGACGTACCTCCAAAACTAATCCTATCAGCAGGAGGTATTTCACAATTTGCACTACTTCTTGTCCTTGATGTCACGGCTAAGGGGAAAAACAAAATCGACAAATCAGAAGTTAAAAATCCAGAATTCCGTGTCAAGAGGAATCACAGTATTGAAAGATTTTACCTAATGATATGTGGTTTTTGGTGTAACAGAAACCTTGATATTGTGCAAAAGTTCGTTTTTTTTTTTTTTTACCGCCAAGAGGCTTTAAGTAATTTTAAAATGCTTGTGCTTGAGGAAAAATAAATCGAAGTTTTTAAATTTTCTCGGTGATCCTCAAACTGTATCAAGCATTTTGTTCTTAAAAACCTAAGGTGCCTGCTTTCTTTGCTTGTCAGTCGACTTGTTGTTATCCTTGATAAATGTGACATTTTCACTCTCACAAGTGTCTTCTTAGTTCTGAATATAATATAATGTGTTTTACAATCAACTCTGAGAACACTTGAGGAAGTTGAATATTCTGCGTTTTCGCCGAGAAATTCGTTTATTCAGTCATCATTAGATTAAAAGACAATTAACCTACCTCCAAAACGGATGCTATCAGCTTGAAAAAATTCACATTTTGCGCTACTTCTTGTCCATGAAATCACGGCTAAGTGGAAAAAAAAATCGACTTATCAGAAGATAATAATCCAGAATTCCGTCGATAGAGGAATCACAGTATTGAAAGATTTTACCTAAGGAAATGTGGTTTTTGGTGGAACAGAAACCTTAATATTGTGCATTTTTTTTTTTTTTTTTACCGCCACGAGGCGCGTCGTAATAGTAAATTTATTGTGCTTCAGAAAAAAAAAATCGTTTTTAAAATGTCTCGGTGATCACAATGGTTCATACTTTTTGTTCTTAAATAACCAAGGTGCCATCTCTCTTTACCTGTCAGTCGATTTCTATTTATCCTTCATAAATGTGACATTTTCACCCTCACAATTGTCTTCTTAGTTCTGAATACAGTATAATGTGTTTTTACAATCAACTTTGAGAACACTTGAGGAAGTTGCATATTCAGCGTTTTCGCCGAGAAATACGCTTATTCAGCCACCTTTAGAATAAAAGAGATTGGACCTACCTCCAAAACGGATGCTGTCAGCCTGAAATATTTCACAATTTGCACTAATTCCTGTCCTTGAAGTCACGGCTAAGGGGAAAAAAACATCGACAAATCTGAAGTTAATAATCCAGAATTCCGTCTCAAAATTAATCATATTATTTAAAGATTTTACCTAATAAAATGTGATTTTTGGTGTAACAGAAACATTGATATTGTGCAAGTTTTTTTTTTTTTTTACCACCACTAGGCTGGACATAATTTTAAACTGCTTGTTATTGACAGAAAAACATATCTAGGTTTTTAAATTGTCTCGGTGATCCTCACAATGTTTCATGCTTTTTGTTCTTAGAAATCAACGTGCCAGCTCTCTTTACATGTCAGTCGACTTCTTGTTATCCTTCATAAATGTGACATTTTCACCCTGACAGGTCTCTTATTAGGTCGGAATATAGTATAAAGTGTTTTACAATCAGCTTTGAGAACATTTTAGGAAGTTGCATATTCAGCGTTTTCGCCGAGAAATCCGCTTATTCAACCTTCATTAGATTAAAAGAGAATGGACATACCTTCAAACCGGATGCTATCAGCCGGAACTATTTCACAATTTGCACTACTTGTATTTGAAGTCACAGCTAAGGGGAAAAAAAATCGATTAAGAATTTAATGATCCAGAATTCCGTCTCAAGAGGAATCAGAGTATTGAAAGAATTTACCTAATGAAATGTGGTTTTTGGTGTAACAGAAACCCTGATACTGTGCAAGTTTTTTTTTTTTTTTTATATCGCCACGAGACTCGACGTAATTTTAAACTGCTAGTGCTTGAGAAAAAAAAAATCGTTTTTAAATTGTCTCGGTGATCCTCACAATGTTTCATGCTTTTTGTTCTTAGAAATCAATGTGCCAGCTCTCTTTACGTGTCAGTCGACGTCTTGTTATCCTTTTTATATGTGACATTTTCACCCTCACAAGTGTATTCTTAGTTTTGAATATAATACAATGTGTTTTACAATCAACTTTGAGAACACTTGAGGAAGTTGCATATTCATCGTTTTCACCTAGTAATATGCTTATTCAGCCATCATTAGATTAAAGGAGAATGGATCTACCTCCAAAACTAATGCTATCAGCCGGAGCAATTTCACAATTTGCAGTACTTCTTGTCCTTGATGTCACGGCTAAGGGGAAAAACAAAATCGACAAATCAGAAGTTAAAAATCCAGAATTCCGTCTCAAGAGGAATCAGAGTATTGAAAGATTTTACCTAATGAAATGTGGTTTTTGGTGTAACAGAAACCTTGATATTGTGCAAAAGTTTGTTTTTGTTTTTGTTTTTCTTTACCGCCACGAGGCTAGAAGTAATTTTAAAATGCTTGTGCTTGAGGAAAATTAAATCGAAGTTTTTAAATTGTCTCGGTGATCATCATACTGTATCAAGCTTTTTGTTCTTAAAAACCTATGGTGCCTTCTCAATTTACGTGTCAGTCGACTTCTTGTTATCCTTCATAAATGTGATATTTTCACCCTCACAAGTGTCTTCTTAGTTCTAAATATTAAATAATGTGTTCTACAATCAACTTTGAGAACACTTGAGGAAGTTGCTGATTCAGCGTTTTCTCCGAGAAATACGCTTATTCAGTCATCATTAGATTAAAAGAGAATGGTCCTACCTTCAAAACGGATGCTATCAGGCGGAACGCTTCCAAAATTTGCACTACATCTTGTCCTTGAAGTCACGGCTAAGGGAAAAAAAATCTACAAATCAGAAGTTTATAATCCAGAATTCCGTCTCAAGAGGAATCACAGTACTGAAAGATTTTACCGAAGGAAATGTGTTATTTGGTGTAATAGAAACTTTGATACTGTGCAAAAGTTTTTTTTTTCCGCCATGAGGCTCGACGTTATTTTAAACTGCTTGTGCTTGAGAAAAAAAAATCGAAGATTTTAAATTGTCTCGGTGATCCTCGCAATGTTTCATGTTTTTTGTCCTTAAAAACCTAAGGTGCCAGCTCCATTTACGTGTCAGTCGACTTCTTATTATCTTTCATAAATGAGAAATTTTCACAATAACAAGTGTATTCTTAGTTCTGAATATAATATAATGTGATTTACAATCAACTTTGAGAACACTAGAGGACGTTGCATATTCAGCGTTTTCGCCGAGAAATACGCTTATTCAACCATCATTAGATTAAAATAGAATGGACCTACCTCCAAAACAGATGTTATCTGCCGGAACTATTTAACAATTTGCACTACTTGTCCTTGAAGTCACGGCTAAGGGGGGAAAAAAATCGACAAAGCAGATGTTAAAAATCCAGATTACAGTCTCAAGAGGAATCACAGGCTTTAAAAATTTCACCTAATGAAATGTGGTTTTTGGAGTAACAGAAACTTTGATATTATGGAAAAGTCCATTTTCTTTTTTTTTTTTTTACCTCCACGAGGCTCGATGTAATTTAAAAATGTTTGAGCTGGGGAAAAAAATCGAAGATTTTAAATTGACTTGGTGATCCCCACAATGTTTCAAGCTTTTTATTCTTAAAAACTAAGGTACCATCTCTCTTTACGTGTCAGTCAACTTCTTGTTATCCTTCATAAATGTGACATTTTCACCCTCACAAGTGTCGTCTTAGTTCTGAATATAATATGTTTTACAATCAACTTTGAGAACACTTGATGAAGCTGAATATTCAGCGTTTTCGCCGAGTCATCATTATATTAAAAGACAATTAACATACCTCCAAAACGGATGCTCTCAGCTTGAAAAAATACACATTTTGCGCAAATTGTCCATGAAGGCACAGCTAAGGGAAAAAAAACCGACTTATCAGAAGATAATAATCCAGAATTAAGTCTCTAGAGCAATCACCGTATTGAAAGATTTTACCTAAGGAAATGTGGTTTTTGGTGTAACAGAAACCTTAATATTGTGCATTTTTTTTTTTTTTTAACCGCCACGAGGCTCGACGTAACATTAAACTTATTGTGTTTCAGAAAAAAAAATCGAATTTTTTAAATGTCTCGGTCATCTTCACCATGTTTCATGCTTTTTGTTCTTAAATAACTAAGGTGCCACCTCTCATTACGTGTTAGTCGATTTCTTGTTATCCTTCATAAATGTTACATTTTCAAACTCACAAGTGTCTTCTTTGTTCTGAATATAATATAATGTGTTTTACAGTCAACTTTGAGAACACTTGAGGAAGATAAATATTCAGCGTTTTCGCCGAGAAATTCGATTATTCAGTCATCAATAGATTAAAAGAAAATTAACCTACCTCCAAAACGGATGCTATCAGCTTGAAAAAATACACATTTTGCGCTACTTTTTGTCCATTAAGTCACGGCTAAGGGGCAAAAAATATCGACTTATCAGAAGATAATAATCCAGAATTAAGTCTCTAGAGGAATCACAGTATTGAAAGATTTTACCTAACGAAATGTGGTTTTTGGTGTAACAGTAACCTTAATATTGTGCATTTTTTTTGTTTTTTTTTACCGCCAAGAGGCTCGACGTAATATTAAACTTATTGTGCTTCAGAAAAAAAAAAAGTTTTTAAATTGTCTCGGTGAACACAATGTTTCATGCTTTTTGTTCTTAAATTACCAAGGTGCCATCTCTCTTTATGTGTCAGTCGATTTCTTGTTATCCTTCATAAATGTTACATTTTCACCCTCACAAGTGTCTTCTTAGTTCTGAATACAGTATAATGTGTTTTTACAATCAACTTTGAGAACACTTGAGGAAGTCGCATATTCAGCGTTTTCGCCGAGAAATACGCATATTCAGCCACCTTTAGAATAAAAGAGATCGGACCTACCTCCAAAAAGGATGCTGTGTGCCTGAAATACTTCACAATTTGCACTAATTCCCGTCCTTGAAGTCACGGCCAATGTGGAAAAAATCGACAAATGAGAAGTTAATAATCCAGATTTCCGTCTCAAAATGAATCATATTATTGAAAGATTTTGCCAAATGAAAGGTGGTTTTTGGTGTAACAGAAACCTTGATATTGTTCAAGTTTTTTTTTTTTACCCCCACTAGTCTGGACATAATTTTAAACTGCTTGTTCTTGACAAAAAAAAAAATCTAGGTTTTTAAATTGTCTCGGTAATCCTCACAATATTTCATGCTTTTTGTTCTTAGAAATCAACGTGCCGTCTCTCTTTAAGTGTCGGTCGACTTCTTGTTAGCCTTCATAAATGTGACATTTTCACCCTCACAAGTGTATTCTTAGTCCTGAATATAAAACAATGTGTTTTACAATCAACTTTGAGAACACTTGAGGAAGTTGCATATTCAGCGTTTTCACCGAAAAACATGCTTATTCAGCCATCATTAGATTAAAAGAGAATGGACCTACCTCCAAAACTAATGCTATCAGCCGGAACTATTTCACAATTTGCACTACTTTTTGTCCTTGAAGTCACGGCTAAGGAAAAAAAAAGACGGCAAATCAGAAGTAAAAAATCCAGAATTCCGTCTCAAGAGGAATCACGGTATTGAAAGATTTTACCAAATGAAATGTGGTTTTTGGTGTAACAGAAGCCTTGATATTGTGCAAAAGTTCGTTTTTTTTTTTTTTTTTTTTACCGCCACGAGGCTCGAAGTAGTTTTAAAATGCTTATGCTTGAAGAAAAATAAATCGAAGTTTTTAAATTTTCTCGGTGATCC
>JAGKTI010034058.1:0-11538 GCA_018397915.1 Birgus latro | reverse complement strand
GTGGATGACTTATACCTTGGAGATAAGATACGATATGTAGGCTACGTGTTATCAGACCGACACTCCCAGTCTCCGCTCAACACCTGCATACACACAATTGGACCCCCTCTCCCCTTCCCCACTTCCCCTTCCCGACCAGTGCCGTCCCCTCATCTTCCTATACTCTTCCTTTCGCTGGTTCCTTCTCACTCCCCCTTCGTTTCCTTCCTGTCATCCTTGTCACTTCTTTGCATCTTCTTGGCATATCCTTTTTTTCATTCTTTTCACATTTTCCTCCTCTTTTTTTCCCCCTTTAATTTCTACACTCCTCCTATCTCTGACACCTCTTCGTCCTTTACTCACCTCCTCCTCTTCCTGACACTTCATCATCATCATCATCATCATCATCATCATCATCATTTTTCTTCTTTACACGACACACCTTCTCTTCCTCCTCCCCTCCTCCATTCTCTCCCTGACGCCTCCTCCACTGGCTCTCACTTCCTCTGCCTCCGCCACCTCATATCCTACTCTATCATACACCCTTACCCGGACCTTCCTTCCCGTCAAGATCCCCTTCCTCCCCTTCCCTCCAGTATTTCTTCCCCTTCCTCTCCCCCGTCCCTCACCATCTCTCGCATCTCCAGTCTCTCACACAGAAATATCTCTCTTCTTCTTGCCTCACATCAGCTCTTCATTTCCCCTTTTCACATTTTTTTTTCTTCAGGCACATGTCTTACCCATTTCACATTCCTGATCTCTGATGTCTTTCCTTTATTTTCCCCTCCTCTCCCATCTCCCTTTCTCCTGCCTTTTTCCTCCCCGCTTCATCTCCCTGTCTCCTGCCCTCTTCCTCTCCTTTGTTCCCACTTCTTTTCTCCGCTGTTTTCCCCCTTCCCCATCTCCACTTCTCCCCTTTTTTCTTCTTTTTCAGCTCTGCTTTCCCCACTCCTTCCACCGTCTCAGCTCCCCGTATATCTTTGTTTTCTCCATTCCTACCTCCCTCAGCCCCCCACCCCACCCCGCCCCTCCTCATGTCCTCCTTTCTTCCCCCTTCTCTCATCTCCCCTTCCCTGCTTCCTCCCCTTCCCCAGGCGAGAAGAGGAGAGGGGTGATGGTGGTGGTGGAGGGCGCGTGGCCTGACAGACCTTCCCAATAAAGTGCACTTACGCCTATTTGTGTCAGTTGCCACCTCATCACCTCCCCTTCCGAGCCTCCGACACAGCCTCTGAGGCAAGGTTGATGCTTGAGCGATCACTGCCACCCCCGAGATCGAAGTGACACCTCACACTTGACAATACCCTCCGAATGGCACCCCGACTTGACATTATGGGAAACTTGGGCATGGCATTTGTCACGCCTCAGATAATACCGACCTGCCATTTGACACCCCAATTAACAGCTTGACTTGACACTTGAAACCCCAGTTGACACAGATCTGACACTTGACACCCCGGACTGAGATCTCGACCTAGCACTTGACAACCTAAGTGACACACAGATCTGGCACTTGACACTCTTAGTATACCTAGACCTGGCACTTGACGTCCTCCCAAATGACACCGACCTGACACTTGACAAACCCCTCCCCCACCCACTTCAACTGCCTCGTCTGGTCTGTTAACCCCTTCATTATGGTAACGTTTTTTTTCCTCGCCACAGCTAAAAGAATTTATTTAACCTGGTAGCAATAACTTAACTGTCTGTGAAAGTTTTAAATATGTGAGAATGATTTTTTTTTTTATTCTTAACTTCTCTCCGATTCGTGTTTTTGTCTTTTTTTTCTTGCTGTCTCCTTGCGATTTTAATAATGAAACAGGTTAGAGATTAAGTATGTCCTCCTCGCTGCATCGGCGCTCTACTAAGCTGACTAAAATCGTCTGGTAGTAGCAAGTAAAAATATTAATGTCGTCCTCAGCTTGAACGTGTAAAGTCTGGAGGGAATAAGCAAACGTTTATTAGGACGGCCGTAAGAACTTGTAAGGAAGAAACTGAACGTTTTTAGGAAGGCCGTAAATATTGTAAGAAAGTAAGTAACGTTTTTAGGGAGGCCGTAGGAGCTTGCAAGACAGAAATGAAAGTTTGCCGGAAGGTCAAAATATACTGCAAGAGTAAATGTAAAGGTTCTAGGAATATCATAAGAACTTGCAGGGAAGAGAGTAAACGTTTTTAGGGAGGCCATAAGAACTTGTAAGGAAGAGAGTAAACGTTGTCTCTCCTACGACCCTACCTTCTTCCTCCATTGCAATCTTTTTGGGAAACGTTCGTCACTCTTACTCCTGATGCCAATATCGCGGAGGCTTGTTCGATTTATTGCAGTGCTTTGTTTGCATTCCAGAGAAAAAAAAGAGAGACAGTTTGTGATGTGGCTCTGAGTTTCAATCGTGATATATTGCTTTTGTTTGCTGGACTGAAAGGTGGAGGGGAGGGCACTGGGGAGGTCCGTGGACTCTTGAATGCGGGCTGTTGGAAATCTGTGTCAGCCCCGGTTAGTTCGTATTAATCCGTGTCAGTTCATGTCAGAATCCGTGCTGGTTCATGTCAGTCCCTGTCAATACGTGTCAGTCCATGTTTTTCCGCGACAAAATCTGTATCAGTCTGTCTCTCTGTGTCAAAATCCGCATTAGTCCGAGTCAGTCCGTGCCAGTCCATGTCAGTTATATCAGTCCTTGTCAGTTTAGTCCATCCATCTGGCCGTATGACTGTACCTAAACGCCCGACACAATTATGCAAATGCCCAACACAAACACTGACCATGCCGGGGCTTCTATTGGATAAAATGAGGTTAGGCGGGGGTGGTGGTGGCGGCCAGGAGGGGGGGAGGTGTATGTGGGTAGAGGAGGGGAGGGGGATGTAGGATTATAGTTGGGGGAGGGTGTTCGTGGCCAGTAGATGGAGAGTTGGACTAAAACTGGGAGTGGGAATATGTGGTGGGAGGCGAGTAGTTGAGAAGACATGCAGGGAGTGGGTTGGTGAAGGGCGGTTAAAAGCGGGAGTGGGGGAGGGGTAAAAGGAGTATGGGAGGGAGAGGGGGGTGAGGAAGATCGGGGGAGGGAAGGAGAGGGGGAGAGGGTGAATAAGGGTGTCAGTATGCTGGCGGGAGATTACAATTATTCAACACGTCACCCTAACTGGACACGACTCACTTTGCTTTGCTCTCGTGTAACAAAACTCTCATTAAACTTCCTTCAAACTAACCTCAGCGAGCATTAGGCACAGTTTACGAGTTCTTGCCCCCGAAGTAAATCAGGTTCTTGCGGTATTTCACGAACGCGGCGTATGAGAGGTGGAGGACGAATGACGACACGAAGTTTAGGGTAAAAACAAACATCAGGGTCTTGGGTGCGCCTCCACCCGCCCAGCCTACCCTGCCTCCCTTCCCTCCTGCCTATCCTGCCTTACCCTCCCTTCCCTCCTGCCTATCCTGCCTTACCCTCCCCTCCCCTGCCTGCCTTGCCTTACCCTCCTCTGCCCTGCCTACACCACCCAGCTTAGCCATCCCTACCTATATATACCCTGCCTATCCTTCCTGTCCGCCTTGCCTTGTCTTCGTCCTTCAGCTGTCATATTTGTTGTTGTTGTAAGGTCGGTGTTAAATCTGTGTTTTTTTTTTTTTTATTTAATAGACCTTTTAGCGATGAATGGCTCCCTTCTTCACTGAACCACTTCTTTTCAAGAACATCATCAATTCGTGCGACCTACTGACGATTTAATTATGCCTTAAGGGAAATCTTTGAACAAAGTGGCGTTAGGTATGGCCTGGAATATCGGTACTTTTTTTTTTCACTAACGATAAACATTAGAGGAAAAGCTAAAAAGAAAATAATAAACTGATTAAAAACTTAGGATTCTTCAACTCGGAGAATGCTGCCCACCTCGCTCAGGAAGTCCTTAGATTCATTGTGTGTGTGTGTGTGTGTGTGTGTGTGTGTTCATTTATCTCTCTATATATCTCTGTACCGTGTTTATATATTTGTGTATATCTATATACTTTTCTTCAAGTACCCCCGCGACCAGTGAACCCCCAGTACAGCTACAAGGGACAAGGATGGCCGTGATTTTAGGCTCAAATGTCTGGCCAAGAATGCGTCAAGAGCTCGCCCACTCGTCCGCCTGATGCTTGACACGTCGCTAGGAGAGGAATCCTGTGGCGTGAGAGGGGACGTTTTAAAGTTGCGTACATATGTAGTAACGATAGCTTTGATTTATATGTAGATGGACTAGAAAAGCAGTTTACTAATAATTTAATTACAGGAACATGACCCTGTTTCCTAATTGCAGGTGGGGTGAGGACGGTATCTAAATAACTTCTTCCTGTGATCTGGAGTTTTGATAGGGTGATATTACTGACAACAAGACCATTTTTCAGGTAACTGGTGCTTAGGATGCGTTCCACGTCGTTTGGTTTGTTGTCACAGGCCTTACGTTTACACCCTTTCATTCATAACCCTTTATCCCGCGTCATTGGAGTCACAGAGGCGCGATAATCTTGTAGCTACTGAAAAATCACTTTCTTCTGTTCAATACTTCAAGAACGAAGCGATCGTTCTTAACCATGGAAGCAGTGAAAAATCCCTTGTCCACACTGAGAAAGAGGTGGCCATGAGTATTTGTCATAGCAGCAGTGAAAAATCCCTTCCTCCCTTCCACACATCGAGAGCGAGGTGACCATTATTTGCCTTAGGATTCTTGAAGCAGCAGTGACAAATGGGTGCTGCCTTTCCCGGTCACTTGGCGAGGTGGCGGGGCCCATCCTTCACGAGGCTCTCACCCTTGTCTGGTGGGCGGGTCACTCAGGCCTTCTGCTGCCACTCGAACCCCTTGTCCCTCCCTGTCCCTCCCTTTTCTCCTTATTTTTGACCTTTCCTTCCTCCTGATCTCTCCTCCTTATACTTGGCCTTTCTTTTTACCTTTCTCCTCTTTTCTCCGTACTCTCTCGTTCCTCGTGTGTTCATCTCTTGGCATTCTCTTCCTCCTGCGTTCTTTTTTATTTTTATACGTGGTCTTTTCTTCCCCTTACTCTGTTCTCATTCATAGCTTTCTCTTCTCTTACTCGTACTCAGTTCTCCTGATACTCGGCTTTCCGTCCTTCCTCCTCTGTTTCTGTTCTTCATCAGGCCTTCTACCACCCGAAGCCCTTGTCCCTCTCCTTCTTCCTTCCTGTTTCTGCTCTATCCTTCCTCATGATTTTCTCCATCTTCCCTATTTCCCTCTCTTTCTTTCCATATCTTCCCTCCTACCCAAGTCATTCCCCTCTGCCCGGGCACCCTCCTCTCTCACGCACTCCTCGACCTTCCCCCTTCATCACAATAAACCCGACTCGTTTTTACCATCTCTCGCTTTCGTTCGTCCACAATGAATCCGCTTATGGGGTCCACTGTTATATTCTCTGTTGGCCATGTTATTAATATTTTCTGGTTATTTTGGGCTTTGATACATTTCGCCTTGAGATTTTTTTTTTTAACCTCAGTCCAGTTATATGGAGGTAATATTTAGAATTAATTGGTTTCATATTCTTTGCTGTTTTATCCTGCGACTGAAACTGATTAGGTGGGAGCTATAGTGATGTTGCGTTATGCCAGTCGTTCCCCATGTGACATTTCACCCCTTGGTTCCTTTATTCTTACATATTCCGTGTTTTCTGTCCCTCAGTATGATTGTAAATTATGCGGCAACCTCCTTTCATTTCTCGGTATTCAGCTCGGACTTTTAACCTTGTTTATCGTGTCTTTAATACCTTACATTTTTTACATTTTTTTTTATTTACCGTAGTTATTTTTTTATTTATGAATCTGTTTATTTTTCATTGGTTGTTATATTCTAGGCTAGCAGTTTCCCTATGCCCACATTTTCATTTCCATATCTGGTCTACATTTCTTAGTTTTCTCTGTCCATGTCCCGTTTTTCTGTTATATTTTTTTCCTTTTCTGTGACGCTTTTCGTCATATCCTCACAATCGCCCCTTCATCAGCCAGCAGCCTTCTCCTCCCCCCCACCCCACACACACCGCCTGCAGGCTAGTGTCGGGTGTGATAAACGCCGTATTTTGCTAATTGTGGTGTATTTGGTGTCGAGTTGACGTTTCCCAGCCCCTCCTCCATCCCCTTCATCCCTGACACGTCATCTGTGCACCCTCCCTTATCCTCATCTACCCCGCCACACTCTCCTTTACTCCTAAAAATTCCTTCTTTTCCCCTCTTCACCCTTCTTTCCTCTCCAAATCATCCAATATTTTGCTGTGTTCTTCGATATCCTCACTACCCTTCCGCATCATGATCTTCCATGCTTACCTCACTTCCACATCGTCATTTTATTCATCTGTCACTCCTCTACCCCTCCAGCACGCTTCAGTACCCCTCCATCATCCTCTTCAGTACCCCTATACCCCTCCACATCCTCTTCAGTACCCCTATACCCCTCCACACACACCTTTCCCTTCATCTCTTTCCAAGATCCTCTATTTCTCCAGTACCTTCAGTTTCCCTTTCACATATCCCTCATTGCCTCCAATGACTTCAATGTCCCTCCTATCTCCTAGCCCCTCTCTACCCCCCCTTCCCCTCCAAGCTCCGTTCTATCTCTCCAACACCTCGAATTCCCTTCCCCACTCCACCCCTCCCCTCGCTCCTTCATTCCCGCTGTGGCTTGCCTGGGGCGCCCGCAACCATGGACAAGGGATGGCCGGGAGGGAGGATGAGGTAAAGTAGGAATGGAGCTAGTGAGGTAGGCAGGGTGTGAGGCTTGGGATGAAGGGGGCAGGGCGTGAGGGAAGATAAGGCAAAGAAAATATGGAATTAGTGGTTTAGTGGAGTGAGGGAGGGTAAGGAAGAAATGGAAGTAGTGATATAGTTGTGGGAGGGAGGGAGGCAGGGAGTAAATTAGGGAGGGGAGTGAGACTTCATGAGAGCGACAGGGAGAGAGACTTTGTGAGGGATGGCTAGGAGGGAAGGTGAAGTAAAGAAGGAATGGAGTTAGGTCAGTGAGGGAGGGAGGCTTGATGAATATTCAGATATCGAAGCCACAATCATATTACCATCTCAGCTCACCTCCAACTTTTAGGGTCGGGGATGGGGAAGAGGGGGAGAAAGACTGTTTTTCCTCATTTTCCCTCATTGTCCCCACATTCCTCAATTTTCCCCTTTTTTCACTGCGTTAGACCTATTCCTCTTTTCCCTTCATTTTCACGATTTTCCCTATATTCCCATTTCCTCCCAAATTTTCCCCCCTCATTCTCACAAATTTTCCCCCTTTTCCTCCTTGAGTTCCCATTTTTCTCCCATTTTCCCCCATTCCAGGCAGATGACACCGGTATCCGTCGTTCTGTCGGTCGAGAAATATTGTGCCTGTGGTGGGAGGGACGAGGGTGGTAGATCGACTCCACATGAGAAATTGGGGAATCGGTTGGCTAGCCCTGGTGGACGCCCGTGATCGATCAGTTCCCGTTTTTATTCCCCCTTCTTGTGACTCTCTCCCCTCTGTGTCTCACCCCTCTTATTTCTTTCCTTCCCTCTTCCTCCCCACCTTACTGGTTCTCTATCTGTTGCATCTTTCCTGTTTTTTTTTCTTCCTTTCCTCAGTTCCCTTTGTATCTCATCCCTCTCATATCTTTCATCTTCCCCATCCCTTTCTTGGTCTCCCTCTCTTCCCTACCTCATCCACTGTCTGTTTCATCCCTTCCCTTCCTTTCTTCATTCCTTCCTTACCCCCGCCCCATCTTCCTCCTTCTAACTCCCCTCCTCCACAGTTCCTTCCCCCTACATCTTCCTCTCCAGCTCCCTCCGTCAACCCCTCCACCTCTTCCTCTGAACCCCCACTCTTCCCAGCTCCCTCCCCCCAGCGGTGCTAACCTCCTCCCTCTCCAGATCCCCTCAAATACCCCCTCCTTCCTCCTCCTGTCCCACCCAGACCCTGATAAGGACAGTTGTGGAGGGGTGCCACCACTTTTAAATTGGACCCCACCGACTATTTTTCTTTTCAACCGAGGGAGATTTTGTGTTGGTGCGGCGGCTTTGCGACAATACCCAGCCACCCAATTCGTCATATCGCCCCGAGCCCCGTCCCATTGTCACCGCAGCCCATGTGAACTCTCTGTCAGCGCTCGATTCTCACATGGATGACCACAACTCCTGATAATGACTCGTCAACATTAAGAGCAAAAACTGAGTATCACCCTGAGGTCCACTCCGCCATTCATAACTGTAAATCGTCGTGAAATTCTGTAAAATCTTCACATAGTGTGCATTAGATTCTTGTATCATTATAAAGAACAGAGCAACGATGTAGATTTGCCCTTGGATGTTTAGTATTTCAAAAAGATAATATCTTTGCATAATATAAAAATATTTATGAAATGAATGTGTCTGTGGTGACAGGTCTGTGGCTGTAAAAATAAGAATCCTTTTTCCCGTGTCTGGATCCGACCCACCCTATTTATAATAAGGGAAAATAATATTAGGATGATAGTTTATTAAATGAATATCTTTGTAGAAGGTATAAGTGAATAAAAGAACATAAAGTTTACACAGCCAAAAATATGTTTGTGTGTGCCCCTGTTGTGTGAGTTAAAATGAAGAACCCAGCCTGTTGGCACACATGACAAAGTGACCAAAATAAAAATCAATGACGAGTCCAATAAAAAAATAAATGATAAAGATAAGCGTTGGCCTGGGCGTCGCGCTGATAATGTGGTCGTGACAGTGACAAAGCTGTGATTTTACACCCATGCGTCAGGTTGGAAGCTGGGCCTCTCACTGCCGGCCCCTCGTTCATCATCTCCCGGGTGTCATGGGGTGCGCTCGGGCACACGCAAGCTATGCCCAGGGCTCAGGCTGTGCTCAGGCCATTTGTAATCTCGTTATTGTTGTCAGTCTGTTGAGTATTGATGTCTGTATCCACAGTACGGAATTTTGTGCTCACTTGTGTTGCTGAAGGCACACTTTTCCTGAAATTCATGATATTTACGGGACTTTGGCTGCGCTCAGACCACTCACAGCCTTTTCAGTACTTTTTTTTCCTGGTTATCATATTACTGAGATTTGTAATTATATCGATTTAGTACTAGTGGTTTCCTTTGCTAAAGAGAATTATCCGGTGGTAGTCTGAACCAAATCTTGTACCTGTTTATTGCTTGGCAAGTGTTGATGGGACTTTTTTTTTTTCTTTAAGTCTCGTAATAATTGTATCTGATTATCCATGTCCCTTTTAGAATAAATGTGCTTCAGCAATACCTGTATATTAGTCTGCAGATTCCCATTTTTTTCTAATAGTTCCATTTTTACCAATCTTCGTTGTTTTCCTAATAGTGACCTACCGATTATCCATGCTACTCTTCAAACTACTATGTTTTTCTTACCAACTTTGCGTTTGAAATAGACTCGTAGTGCCTTCCTTTGAATACTGATATCTGTGGTGCTTTTCAGGCGAGGGTGCGGGCGAGTGTGCCGATGTGCTGACGTGTGGGGTGTGCCAGAAGGACTTCCTCCTGGCCGACATCCTACGCTTCATCCAGCACAAGGTCCACAACTGCCAGGCGCCCTCCCACCCCTGTCAGGACCCAACCACCCAAGCCGACGCAGATGCCCCCACGAGTGCCCCTCCCTCAGCACCCAGGGACCACAATGGGGACGTGGGCTCAGAGGGAAACTCTAGGGCCTCCACCCCTCTCTCGGTCACGGACGAAGGAGGGGAGATCAAGGTGGACGATAAGAGGAAGAGGGACGATGAAGGCGACGCTCCGGCCAGAAAGAAGCCGAGAAGTACGCAGGACGCCGAGGCCAACACTTTGGATTCCGGTGAGTACAATAGAGGGGTTGTTTTAGAGAGAGAGAGAGAGAGAGTGAGTGAGTGAGTGTGTGTGTGTTATCAGTGCATCGTCTATTTATTCTTGTTTTGGTATTAAGATTGAGAAGTTGTAAATCGAATCGTAACATGGTAGAACTGGAATAATGAGAGAGAGAGAAAGAGAGAGAGAGAGAGAGAGAGAGAGAGAGAGAGAGAGAACAGTTAATTTGCGTAGTGTCTTAAAAGCTAAAACCATCATGTTCTGAATGAAAGAAAAATAGCACAACAGTTTGAGAGATCGTTCTGCTCGTGGAAATATAATATCTAACCCATGGATCATTTTGTATCGCTTTGTATCGTTACATTTCGATAAGTCTGGGAAATTACACCATTAACAGAAAATAGGAGTTAAATCTAGAAGTGTTATTAAGGTACTGTGATCTGTATATTTTTTTTTAACTTGTGTGATTGACATATTTTCACAGCAAAATTAGGATGTCTTATTGCCAGAAAATAAGCTTACTACCAAGACATGCAAAGCGGCCATTACTGTATCCTTAAATTAGTGTCGTCTCTAAGATGAGACTGGGTGTAGGTGAGTGTCACAGAGAGTTTAGAATCGTGTCATCTGTGTCATAAGGCAAGATGGGAATGGGGTGGGGAGGCGGAGGTTCTCTAAGTGCCGCCTAGTAAAGCTTAGATTGAATAAAGAGGTGAAAATAGGTAGACTCAAGTGTGGAAGGTTAAGTTAATGTTGGGAAATGGGTATGAAAATCACGTAATCATTAGTAAATCATCTTTATCCTAAAAATTCTTCCATGCGTGACTGATTATTTCCCCCGCCTCGTCATCAGGGAGAAGCGAGGGGAGGGGGGGGACGGGGCGGGGGTTGGAGGGTGGAGGCATGGAAGGAGAGGGAGGAAGGGGGATACTCAGCTAGAAGAAGTGTCGCCTCATTTCACCCAATCTAATATTATTATTTCCCCACCCGGGTTACCCACGGAAGGCCATCATATTTCTCCGCTGATGGGCACGGCATTCGGGGAAGACAGAGATCGCCGCTTTAAATCATTCCCCGACGGCTCTGTTTATCCCGGCCCGCGGTAATTTGTGTACGGGAGCTTAACACACCTCTGGTCGGTGACGTATTATTATTTGCGGTTTATTCATCCTGTTTTTAGAATTTCTTATTAATTTACTCAGCTCCTATGACTTGTTATTTTTTTTTAATTAATCTTGCTATTCTTACGACGTTTTTGCAAATACACTTCACTGCAATGACGTATTATTATTTTCGTTTTATTTTTCGTTTTTTTTACGTTTTTATTAATACAGTTCATTGTTATGGCCTTTTTTTATTACTATTTTTAGATATTTTCATTAATGCACTGTGCACCGATTAGCCACCTTCTTTTTCATTATATTCATGCAGTTCCAAAGGTTTTATGTAACTTAAGAAAGGCCCTCGTATTAAAGATGTTTTTAAATTTTATATCTAACTCCTTAGTTCGAAAAGTATATCGGAAAGTGGTTATACTTGTCAGGAGATGCCAAGATTAAAATGAGAAATACGTCACCCGAATGAACGGTGATTTTTTTTTTTTTTATTATATTAATGGTATCTCCAGATGATTTTATTTTCCTGAGAATAAACTTTTCAAACTAGAGGAGTTATAGCCATCATTAACCCCTTCAGTACTAGAGGTCTTTAGTGTTGTTGTTGTTCCAGGCTCATTAGGACTTGAAGCTGGATGAAATGCAGTTGTCTCGAGGAAGCAA
>JAGKTI010034057.1:0-11538 GCA_018397915.1 Birgus latro | reverse complement strand
CGGTAACAAAGCACTAACCAACTACCTCCATCTTTATTTATTTATTTATTTTTTCTAGGGACCCAAAGCCCCCAAACATTCACCCCCAATGCCTAGCACCCTGCACCAATCCCCCCAGGAATCACCGCCAAGATCTGCCCTTCCTCTCCAAGGCTGTATTTTGTACTTGGGTCTTAATAATTAATGGTGGAAAATAATTAATGGTGGAAAATAATGGTGGAAAATATTGTGTCAAACCTACCCTCATTTGCCGGGCCAATCTGCCCTGCTGCCGTCCACCATCCTCCATTCAGGGGTCAGGCAGGGCACCGTGGCACATTTGGGCAGCCAGGGGGATCTTTTTCCGGAATATATCAGCGTTAAAGCCTGGCGCCGTCCCTCTCAGTCCACCCCATATACGGGCGACATTATGCACACCCAGCCATCCTTCCCCGAATCCGCCTGCCAACTTTATCGCCCCGTTCTGGACACATCACACGATATTGCACTAATTTACCCACACCAAAATATTCCCCACAATGTCCGGAATTATTAGAAGTACTTAGGTCAGCGGTAAAGGCACCAAAAACAGAGATACACGTCTAAAAATACGAGCAATACTCAATCGCCAATATGGTACCGACGGCAGCCAACGACAAGGCTTGCAATATACAGGCGACGAGGGCAATAATATAGCCAATCGCTTAACTATACATCAATAATTATTGCTAAAAATTCCTTCAATCTTTGCAGGTAATTCTTTATGCAATATATTAGTTATATAATGAACGGGTAGACCGTAATTAGCGCCAGACTCACGAAATGGTGGGGCGAGCGAGTGCCTTTACGGCCGCCATATTGAAACACAAAATACATCTTATCTCCACTATAATTCTTGCTTTCTCTGTCAGTGCTGCTTCTGTGTATGCATATATATCATAATACACAAATATATATACATCAGGATATTTTCTGGCTGGCTCTACGAGGTATATGGGGGTACATTTAGCCAAGAGTATGAGTAAACGACGTCTCGGCTTGCTTCACTGCACAACGGACTCCAAGATATTGACAAATCTATGGCAATAATATTTTAATCGTACATGTGAACAGAAATTTGTGTAAAGCACTGATGTCATGATATCCCTAAGGAATTCGTGAAATGAGTTTAAATTACGATGCGTTCATTAAAATTGGGTTAATTTAGGCTGCGGTTTGGTTAGGCTGGGATAATCTAGGTAAAGTTAGTTAGGATATTATATTACCGTGGCGGGGTTAATGAGGTCCAATGCCATTGTGAAGTCAATGAAAGTGGCTGCAATGGAAGCTTTTCTCTCTTCTAAGCTGGTGTAAATGAAGTCTACCAGGATTAGGCAGTGGGTGGTGGAGGATGGCTTCACATGGCAGAGACAATACATGAAATTCTTGTCACCTGAACTGTAGTACTGTATACCTTCTGAAACAACTTACCTTTACTAACAAAATGCATCTCATAGCAATCAGTTTTTGGCTAAACAGTAAACCAGTTTCAGTTACAGGCTACGGGTACAGTATCACCATTCACACAGCTCACCTCTCCCTCTCATGAAGAATACATTGCTTCTCCTTTAACCCCTTCACTACAGTAGAATATCTTCTAATCCATTTTTGTAGTCATTCACATGAGAGATTCTTCAGACATGAGGGATTAGTTGCAGTCTTCAATAACTCCTTCATTAAGAGCGGAGCTTTGCCAGGTTAAGAACACTTTGGTAGTACCCAGGGTAACTTTTAGAAAAGATGCGACTGCACTGCCCATCAACAGTACCTTACTTCAACACTTTCCCTCAGTGTTGTCCTCATACCACAATACTCATACAGTAGGCGCGGAAAGTGTTGACGCCATCTTAAAAAAAGAAAACATTCTTGTGGTTAGCAAGGAGAAACAAATAAATTAACACTCACCATTGAATTTAGTATTTACTGGCAATCCCCTTCACCTTTATTATCTTCTTAAGGCGTCTGGGGAGACTGATGGCGTAATTTTGCAGAACAGACAGACTAAAACTGCTCCATAGCTGCAGCATCAAGTCTAGGCAAAGATGATGTGTCCATACTATGCAGCTGCCGCTTCATGTGCGCCCATAAATTCTCAATGGGATTGATATCTGGGCTGTTTCCAGGCCAATCTCGAATAAAGGGAACCTCACAGTCTGTTAGCCACTGTTTCACTGACTTTGCAACATGTGCAGGGGCTGAATCTTGCATAAATACTCTTGCCTTGGTTTTATCAAAAGAGTCACTTAAAATATCACATAAGAGCTCCAAATAATTGTTCTGGTTCGCTTTTTCATTTGCAGGTAGAATTACCACCCTACCAACACCATAATATGTAAAGCAGCCCCAAGCCATGAGTGAGGCTGGGTATTTAACAAACTTGGAAGTGTACTTAGGATCCAGGCGGTCACTGCCTGGTTTGCAGTACACTCGTGATGAAGGGGTACCAGTGACAGTAAATGTTGACTCATCACTCCAAAGCACAGTTTTCCATTGCTTCTCACTCCAGGCAAGATATTTCTTACAAAAATTTACTCTCTTTTTCTTCTGAAGTGCAGTTAGCAGTGGTTTTTTACGAGCACAAAAACTCCTGTAGCCCAGATCGTCATGCAACAGCTGCTGCACACTTCTGACAGACACATCTGCCAGCAACTGTGGGTTCTTTTCTTTTAAATCCCATGCTGTTAGCCTTGGATCCTTGCTAACTTGCCTTGAGATCAGCTGACGGGTCCTGAAGGTTGTCTTACGAGGTCTCCCAGGCTTGGGAAGTGGAGTGGGAGGAATGGCCTCCCCACTGTCCTTGAACCGCTTCACCAGTCTCTGCACTGTCCTCAGTCTAACACCATCTGATTTGCAATAAATGGGAGTTTGTGGCCAGCTTTGTATAAAGTAATCACTTCCACACGTTTGTCCTTGCTTGTGGTTACTTTAGGCATGATGAGAATGTGGTAGGTAACCAAATAACTGTGTTATTTGAGTCAAAACATGCCCTCGTGGTGCATCACACACAGAGACAATCCTCCTCCTGTGGCTGCCCAAACATTACTGAGCCTGCTCCTGTGGTGCCAAACCTATCAAGCAGGGTTGCCAGCTCCCGTTGAAAAAGCGTCAGCTCATTTCGCATCACAGGGGAGGGTAGTATTGACCCTACTTCACTTAACGCGAAAAAGAATGACGTCAGCAAAAACGTCAATACTTTCCGCGCCTACTGTATATTCTTAAGAGCCTTGCACTGGTAGTCTAAGCTAATATACTGTTAGGCTATCTAAATTACCCGTAGACAAATGCCCCGCTAGGCTAATAAAAAAGTCAGGGACATCAAGCAGGCTTACCAGAGCAGAACTGCATCATCCTTTAACCTTACACGGCCTTTTGGTAGCGTTGAGTAGTAGACTGCATTATCCGTGCCGTGCTGGGATCAGTTCTGACACCTCTCTTGCAGAGATCTAAATTATTCTCTCCATCTTGGCTACGTCACCCTCCTCCTCTAACACACTACCATCCAGTGTTAAACCGGGGTGGCAAAGAGGTGACCAGATATATTTCAGGTGTGGCCAGGGTGACCTTGGCCACCCCACTGCTCTGGCTATGCTACTACTCCCCATCCCTCCATCTTATCCTCACTCTCCCCCTCTCCCTCCTCCTCAGACTCTCAAAGTCAAACTGCCATGCTCCATACTCTCCTCATGGCTAAACTGTCTTAGAGTATTTCTAATATTTTCTAGCACATCCATACCAACACCAGTGCTCCTTCAGTTCTCGTGTATGATTGTCTTGCCACGTAACACCACAAGCTCCTGTCACATACAGTACTGCATTTTCACTGCTCTCACCCTTGGCTTTTGTCTTTCCCAAGCTTCATTTAGAGTAGGAATCATAATACTGTACTATCACGTAACAAACTTTGCAATATCATGCCCAATTTCTACTTCTTGTCACTGCTTTTGGGGATCTGATCCAGGGTTCCTTTTCTATACAGTTGACATCAGGGGGTCACTTACTTATAGGACTAGATAAGGCATATGATACCTAACCACAGTAACTTACAGAAAGAAACTGAGTGTGTTGCGTTTTGCCTAAACTGATAAAAGATCCTCAGCCACTATCAGCTCATTAATGGCCAGGTGTAGGGTTAACTTAACTAGTAACCAAAGAGACTAATTCATACCAAATAACTAAGGCTTATCAATTTTCATGAAGCTATGGCTTAGTATTCAAGATGTGCGAGTGGCCCAGAGTACTTTGCTACAGACAAACCAAATGCATTTCAGTGCAGTCCCTCTTCTATCTATAAGCCAATTTGCCAGATTTCTCCAATTTACAGTATATCACTTGTATGGTAAAAGTGATATTTTGAGTTTCCTCTTGTTTATAATGACCACCTTTATTCACTTAACCATAAACACACCTGCTTGAGAGGGACAGCTAAACATGGTGGCACTGATGTATGCATTATACACATCCCTTAGCTTCTTATCCCCTGAGAGGATGGTGGACTGCAGACCATCCCTCAACTCCCTCCCTATCCCTCCAAAGACTGGTGGACTGCAGGAGAATGTCTTTTATCCCCTCCATATCCCCTGAATGAATGATGAACTCCCAAAGAACATCTCTGAGCTTCCTTCTTATCCCCCAAAGGAACGATGAACTGCAGAACATCCATGAACTCCCTCCCTATCCCTGGCAGACTGCAGAAGGGCAATTTTAACCTGCAGTCCAAAGGAGTTTGGGCCACAACAACAGCACATACATTCCTTTACTTAACTGCAGACAGTTTTTATGGCAAATATCAAGACAGTAAATATCCCTTTCATGCTCAGGACACCTCTAGCAGGAAACTCTAGCATTGTACTCTTTTGAACTGTGCCCAGTGTTTTTATTCACCAAAGTCAGGTATGAGCAAGAATATTAGTTTTTGAGGAACATAATAACTTTTTATACTCTAAAATCTTGGTATATTTACAAACCCTCTTAAAAAGCATTATTTTTTGTTTACAAAACCTGTAACAAGAGACAAAATTAGTCAATATAAATCTCACAAGTTCATAATCCCTCTCAATCTGATGACGTATTTTTCATTTTAATGATGCCCTGTTGGAAGGACAGAAGTCAAGAGTGAAAGCAGTGGAAATGAGTTATTTGAGAGGAGGATGTGGAGTCACATGGAGAGACAGACTAACAAATGAGGAAGTGAAGGAACGTTGTGGTGTGGTTGAGGACGTGATGGGAAGCGTTAGGAGAAACACGTTAAGGTGGTTTGGGCATGTGGAGAGGATGGAGAGTGAAAGACTGACGAGGAGAGTGTATGTGAGTGAGGTGGAGGGGGCGAGAGGGATGGAGAGGCCGAGGATGAGATGGAGGGATGGAGTGGAGAGGTATATGAGAGAGGGGGGGTGTGAGTTGGGAGCGTAGTAGTGAAATGGCAGGGGGGACAGTGACATGGAGGCGATTTGTTTGTGGCCACCCCGTTCAGGATCAAGGCGTCTGGCAATAGATAGACAGATAGATGCTATTTCCAGACAATTAAATTCAGCTATTGGAGACTCTAACTGAAAGGGTTACATATAGCCTTCATTAACCCCTCTGTTACTGTAGGCATGTCTGAAGCTGTATTAAATTATCTGGTGGGAGACAAATACATCAAAATACATAACCAGACTGAAGGGGTTTAATACACTATACATAATAATTTAATACAGATCTCTTAACATAAATATAGTAAGCTTTTATTGACAGATATTTCATCACTAAAATGCTGATAAATAAACACCTTCTCATAAACCCGCATGTAATCACTAAAAGCTAAACCATGTGCCAACTCAGTTAGTGAGAAGTATGTATTTACAGAGGTATTATTTCAATGACATCTACATACAACTGCACTGAACAATATATAAAACCAATTAAAACTTAAGAACTATGGTATCAATGACCATATTAATTTCTATCTATCTATTGCCTGATGCCATAATCCCGTAAGGGGTGGCCATTTGACTTTGAGTTATTTGTTTTACGGAGAGGGGCACTAACCCTCCACCAACCCACTTGTTGATACGTAGGGAGCACGTATGGTTTGGTTATATGGTTACCACCCAGCGTTGTAAATGGTTCTTGGCTTACAGGAAACCATTTGGCTTGTCACTCAATGTAAAGCCAGATGTAAAGGAAAGAAAAGCAATAAGAAGTGACAGGAAAGATGGGAGAAATAGGAAGAGAGGAGAGCAGGCACAGAAAAATAATAATAAAGGGTAAGGAAGAAGTAGGCAGCACTACATCAAGTGAGTGGATGATGGTCGCCACCACCTACTCTATGAAAACTTTCCTCTTAAATAACATACCTTTTTCCATGTAGGAGACACAACATGCATGGTAATACTCTGTTCACTCCTTTCCCTGTCTTTCCTGAAAAAGCAAATCATAGGTATGAAAGAGAATTGATCACAAATGTAATAATGAATCTGGGCCTTCACAGTAAAATCCACAGGGAGTAGTAACCAACAGAACTTTTACAGTATTTTTTCATCCATGCTATCAAAAACTAAGTGGGTTTTCTACCTTTAATTCTCCCCTATGTTTGCACTACACTTATTGACACTGTATAACTGATATGGAGCACTGACATGTGCTCTTACACATGTGAGTTGGAAAGGAAGAGACACAGGCATGGAGCTGTTAGCTGACTATTTCATTAATAAATCAGACACATTTTTGGATGTTGATCTAACTTCTTCAACTGGGTGGATAGCTTATTTTAGATGAATGAAACTATCTGGCACTAGTCAGCATAAAACAAAACATAAATACAATCACCTGTTATTATCCAGAATAAACCAAAAGATGTTCTGTACTGGCCAACAATGATTATACCAATACTATAGACACTAATGATAATGATTCTCTACTGCTTCTGATAATTATATGAAATTAAAAGTAGTTTGTACAAATTGTAATATTATACAATAATACACAGTACTGTATATGAAACAACTACTAGTAAATGCAAATTATCTATAAAACAATTTTGTTTTGCTTTCAGAATTTATTTATTTCATCATCCAGATTCTGACCATTTTTTCTCAAGACTGAAGCCAGATATCTGTGTCTCTACAGCTCAACCTCACCTCACTAATAATTCCCTAGCCCACAAAAATTGGCCATCAATCGCTGCTTTGAAAATTTCTTTATGTCACCATCAAATTTGTTTGGTCACGAACTAAAAAACTGACTTATTTATGCCAGGCTTAGATTTTTTTTTTTTTTTTTTTTTGCTAAAGTTAAAGCCAGGAAGGGTATCTGATTGCAAAGGACTACTTTTTTGTAACCACCCTCAATATGATGACATATCCAAAAAAAATTTCTTGCTAAAAGCTGATGATTCAACTTTGAAAGATTTCTGCCACTGAACGAGTTGGTGAAGGCTACATCTGACCCCTCCAGCTCAAAAAGTCTCTCCTAAGCAGGAAATCAATAATTTTATTCAACCTGGGAAGGTTTTCTGTAACTGAAGGAGTTGATGAAGGGTGCAACTAACCCCTCTGGTTCGATAAGTCTCTCACTAAGCAAAATAAGGATGTCTGGAGAGAGAAAGCCTTAACTAAAATATACACATCATCAGAATGAAGGAGTTAACAAGGGCAATGCCTTAGACCCTCCATGAGAGGAATACAAGGCATAAACACTGCATCAGTGACAACCCAAGACACTGATATTCTAACGTGTCTACGGACAGAAGCTTTGTGCAAGTTAGAAGGATGATTGTCACTACTAGGTCTGTATTCTAAGTGGCATAGCGGCATTGTAGCACCTCTTCCTTAGTGATCTATTTTACACATTACTCCTTAACAACCTCCTGAATGCTATTTATATCATTATAATATGATATACAGTAGTTTAAATTAATAACACAAAAAAGGATACTTAAGGAACTGCTAAAAATAAATCACTAGAGAAGATGTATTACAAAATCTCCAAAGCACTGCACTGTAACATTCTCTTGTATGTTATCAATATCATTTTAATATCAACAGAGTTTGCAATAATAACATACAAAAGGATACTGAGATGTAATGTGCAAGTCATAGGTGCTACAAACTCTCCAAAATCACATAAAACATAATGCCTTGACACTCCGATCTCTTTAATGTCAGGTCAAGCAGTGTCAGTCATGAACCAAGATTCAATTCCCAGCTCACATATTTACAGTACTTGGCATTCAGCTGCATATATACTGCCTAATTTATATATAATATATAATATGTATATAAAGAGCTTGCATTCCTAGTAGTGCCTGGGTTAAGCATATGCGAGTAAAAAAAAAAAAAAATGTCTTGAATAACTGCTTGAGCCCAGATGATGTTCTTTTCAGTTTACTCAACCAAACTATGCTATTCAGCTAAGCAAAGGCCTCTTGTATTGAAGGGGTTAAATTAAGGCTTTAACTGACCCCTCCAGTTTGAAATGTCTATCCTGAGTTGAATGAAACTGTCAACAGATGGCAAGAGTAAAATGAAAAAGGTATCCACAGGCTCAACAGGTTAATAACAAACTTTGAATATATGATGATGATGAAGTAACTGTACCCCGTATCATTCCTTAAGCTGCACCTGGGCTGTGAATTATTCTGGTTTGATGATGGCCGTGTTAAAGAGAAGAGAACTGAAGTGTAAGCTGGACATATCCTGATGTCCTAATTTCCTTTTTTTCCTCATTTTTAATACTGTCTCTAATTCCTGAAATGGGTCTACATGAAAATAATGAATGCTTTAGTTCAGGTCTGTAACAGCTGGAACATTAATTCAAAATATCAGAGAGAGAATATGGAGAGTATAAGAAATGTCTGTCCGTGGGATGCTAATGTACTTAGAAAGGCTAATGATATGGTGTGCCAAATACATCTTACTGTACTTGCCTCAGAAGGCAAAGCAGAATACATGGCTACGTACAGGACAGCCAATTAAAACTTCAGTACAGTCCATTTCAAAACAGAACTAAACCCAGTCACAGCTCACACCTTTCCACATCTGCCCACACTTCCTCACTCTAACTCCATCACTCGTAACTATAATTTTAATCTGAAATTAACTACAGTGACAGATGATTCAGTTATAGTGAGGGACTATGGATTTTAAAATAATGCAAATACTGTATGGCTTCATCTAAAAGACACAAGGAAGAGTATTAAACGATGGTAAAATATTCAGGGAAAAATACATAAGTCAGTGAAGATATAAGTCCAACAGGGTACCAAGATGAGAAGGAGCAAAGCAGATTAATGGCATGATGTGAGATGTGTATGGTCAGGTTTGAGCAGACATGGGTAGAGTAGAGAGAGAAGTACTTTGACAATGAATGCTAAGTGGTGAAGCTGAATGAAGGACTACGACTGTAACAGATCAAGTGCATATACAATAATGAATGGCAAGACTTGAATGTAATAGTAATGTGACATCTTTTTTTTATGTTCTTATTATCATGTCTGGCTGCTTGGAGAGGACTGAGAATGAGAGACTGACTAGAAGGGTGTATTTAACCGAGGTGAAGGGGGAAACCAAGGATGAGATGGAGGGATAGAGTGGAGAGATATATCAGAAGGTGTGTGTGAATTGGAGGGAGGCAGGGTGATGTGGGGGCAGTTTATCAGTGGCCATCCCTCATGGGAATAAGGCATTTGGATATGCATACACAGACTGTTTACATCAACATATTTAATCTGGTAAGGTGAATGGGTTAATGAAGGCCAGGCTATATCTGATACCTTCAGTGTGAAAAACCTCTGCTAAACTTAATCAGTCAGTCTGAAAGTCTGCCTATTTATTGCCGGATGCCTCAATCCAGTAAAGGGTGGCCCCAAACAAATCACCTCCATGTTGCCCTGTCCAGTGCCACTTCACTATCTTGTTCTCATTTCACACTTCCCTCTCTCATATACCTTTCACCCTCTAGCTCATCCTCGGCCTCCCCCTCCCTGAGAGTAACAGCTATAAAAAATTAAAAAAAAGATGACATCACAGGCTTCACAGGGTCAACATTCCATAACCCGTCCAGTCTCAATCGGCTTTTTACCCAGCCCTACCCCCAGGTCCCGACCGATTTTCAGCTTTTTGTTTTTTGGCTGAAACCTTCGCTTTTGGTGAGAAACATCGAAAATTCATAGAGAAATCACGATCCTGAGGTAAAAAAATGTTGATACAGGTGTCACTCAACCTTACATTTTCCTACTTTTTCAGGGTACCTGGCTAAGAAAACGAACTATGGAAGGGTTGACTAATTCAAGCCACTTTAAATTACGTATTTATTTCATTTATTTGGTACGAATTTGTGTAGTAAAAGTCTATACTGGTTTTCACACAAAAATATAGGCGTTTATAAGCACTGTTCACTCACCCAAAACCCCAGTATATGCCACCTTCCTTTACAGCATTACCACCTCATCACTTCTGTTTGTTTCTACCTCTAGCTTCTTTGTTTCTTTGTCCTCCATCTCAGGAATCACTTTCACCGTGAATATATATACAGTATATAAATATATATTACTCAGCTTAGCAAAGACGTCTTAGTCCTGAATGGGTTACTGAAGGCAAACTCTAATCCACTCAGCTCGAAAAGTATCTCTAAAGCTGAACAGACCTGGAGACTGCAACGCCAAAAATAAATAAATAAATAATTAAATATATAAAATCATAATACTCCTACGTTACAGGATTCCATGAGTTAGCTCTTTCAATACGATGGCATAGTTATATTCCTACTATATCCATACCATTTTATTCAGCTTTGGAAAATCTTTGTGAAATGGGAAGGTTACAATATCACGTAGTCTCAGTGTTCCCTCTGTTACACAGGTCTCCCTAGAGATTGATAAACTGTGTGTAGGTAACAACAATACAATGAAAAGAAAAAAAAAAGTGGATTCAAGGCTTCGAACAGCTCGGAAGCAGTAAAAAAAAAAAAAAAAAAAGAAAAAAAGGGTGCTGTCGGACTGAAGACTTTATGGTTGATCGCACTTATATATCACTGCTTTGAAAAATGAACTTTACTAAATATTTCCTTTGTTTTTATTGCTGCTACCAATACACATTTTATTAATCTCTAGGGCCAACTTTTGTACAGAAGGGATCACTGATAACTACACATATCCTTCCTAAATCAAAAAGTTTCTCCTACGCTGAAGAAAATGGTACGGATATAACAAAAATATAACAACTAGGCCATCATACTGAAAGGGTTAACTCCCTGAAGCCTATGACATCATTTGGAGTTTTATTTTTTACTTTCCTGCTGTCTCCAGGTTATTTTAGTCTGGTTTGGAGAAGCTTCTCGAACTGGTGGAGTGTTAGACTTTTCAGTACTAAAAGGTCTATGCTAAGCTGGGTAAAATCGTCTTAAAATCGTCAGTAGTGAGTTTACTCTAACACGACTTTCCCCCCCACCCCCACTCAAAGTAGTAGTAGTAGTAGCAGTAGTAGTAGTAATAATAATAATAATAATAATAATAATAATAATAATAATAATAATAATAATAAT
>JAGKTI010034056.1:0-11538 GCA_018397915.1 Birgus latro | reverse complement strand
CATTGCAAAAATATCAATAAATGCTTCTCAAAATATGTTCGTAAGCACGGACCACAATAGTATCAACAGTCATCCCAAAATTTTTATATCTGTAAAGTTCGTAAGCACAGACCGCAAAAATATTAAATGCTTCTCTAAAAATGTTCATCTCTATACAAGTTCGTAAGCACAGACCACAAAAATATCAATAATTGCTTCGTATCTTAAGTTCGTAAGCACAGACCACAAAACGAATCTCAAGAAAGATTTCATATCTATAAATGCTACTCAAAAAAGATTCGAATGTTTATTAAAAGTTCATAAACACGGACTCATAAACACGGACCACAAAAATATTAACAATCATAAACAATGTTGGTAATAAGGTAAGGTGGGCAGCAACTGTACATGTCACCATAATATGAAGAGGTTAATAAGAATATATCCCTGTGTCTCCCCAGTGTGACTCCCAATTAGTTATGCTATACAGGACTTCAAGAATAATTTGCCATAAATTACTTCTATTAATATGGAGGGTAACTGATTACTCCTCTTAATATTCACTGTTTTAAATTATAATATTCTGATGCAAATTTATACAGAGCAATTCCTTGACATAATTCTCATCTATGCTGCAAAATATCTCAACTCTGACTATAATATGCACTTGTGGCATTTTAACAAGCTTAAATTTAATTATAAAGAAGAATAAAAAAAGAAAATGTCTAAAGTCTTGGAAACTAGCAATTCAGCTTTATACAGATACACATGGAAACTTAGCTGTCTATACTTACTTATGCAATTGTAGCAGCCTTATATATCACGACTTTACTGAGGATCTGATTATGATTTTATTACCAAACGGCACTAAAATGGAAACTTACAATTTTACGTTATTACAGATATGAATGAATCTTAATTACAAAGAATTCTAATGTTACTTTATTATAATTAATATTTTCCTTTATTTGCTGTGGACTTTAGATATAAATGAGAACTATTAAAGGAGCTCTGGTATTACTTATTACTAAGAACTTTACATAGTAAGAACATAATGAGACTTATGACAAGCAATATCTGTAAGCTGTACTTCCACCATTTATTACTGATATTTTATGTATTTATCAAGCAATTCTGAAGTTACTGCACTTTATTAGTCTATTAACTTACTGTTATTTAACTTATTTCCTGGTGTTATTTATTACCATTACTCTTTATTTCTTTATACAGTAACCAAGGAGACTCATCAAAAGTAATGTCCATCTCTTATCCTTCTTGCATAACTGATCAGTAGTCTGGGGTCAGCCTGTCCCTAACATTAACCACTTTACCAGGAGTGGTTTTATATGTACTCTTGCTGCCTTCACACACATTTACTCAGAGGCTTTACCAGACTAAATGAGTTAGTTTCGTAAAAGATATACCGGAAAACTGAGTCAAAATCTGTTGCAGCCTTTCAAACTGACAGTCTGGGTGATATAAGTAATAGTGAGAGTTTAAGTAAAAAATTGTGGCTGCTTTTTGAGTTGAGATTCTTATCATACTTGACTAATTTAGGGCTGTACATGATACTTTGAAAAATTACACCAAAATCTGTACAAAAAATTGTGGCTGCTTTTTGAGTTCAGATTCTTATCATATCTGACTAATTTAGGGCTGTACATGATACTTTGAAAAATTACACCAAAATCTGTACAAGTTATGCACATAAAAGGTACAGTGAAAAGTTATGTTCAAATTTTTTGGTGCTTTTCAAAATGAGAGGCTTTCAAATCAAAGTAGACACTCATAACAGCTTGCACACATCAGCCCTGGTCACCTACTGGCAGCTCTCCTTACTGCTCTACTTTTAGCAGCCTGGTTTCCCATACGCCAGGAAACCATTTACAATGCTGGGTGGTAACCATATACCCAACCCATATGTGTTTGTGTCAACAAGCGGGTTGGTGGAGGGTAAGTGCCCCTCTCTAAAAACAACTGACTCAAAACCAAACAGCCAACCCTTATGGGGCATCTGGCTATAGACTCTCTCTCTAATCAATTTTATCCTGCTGCTCGGTCTCTAGCAGCCTCTCTTATCCTGCTACTCAAAATCTCTGGCAGCATCTCTAATAAGTCCCTTATCCCTGAGGTCACTCATCTTTTTTGGTCTGCCTCTCACAATTCTACCCTTTATGCTATCACCTTGAGTTAATTTATCTGAAGGTGGCAAGAGTAAAACAAAATATAAATCACTGGAATAAAGTGGTTAATACAGAGTGGCACAAGTCACTTTACACTGAATACTATACCAACTCTAATTTGCCAAGACCTTACTAATAAAGCAAGTAGTACATATAACACTGAATATGTACACACAATAAACACAGTGAAAGACTAGTATTAAGTAAGCCTGTAACCATGCATGACACACTTTATTATTTTTTTTACTATGAAGGACTTGTTAGGGGTGATTTTTTTTTTTCAAATCACAATTCAGCTTCCCTTTGTAAAAAATAATTATATACTGTATATATAAAATAAAAAATAATATCTTAAAAAAGGGGGGTGAAGGTGGACAAAGCTCATACTCATACTTCATATATTTATTTCCTTTTACTAAATTACAATCATAATAATAATGTAAGTAAAGATGTCATATGCAAAGGGAAAAACACATTGAGGACGACAGTATCAGGGTTAACCATTTAAAATAATGAGGAAGTGAGAGTATCAGCTGAATATTTCATTTGGGAATTGGTGGGAAAGATTGGGAATCAAAGGAAAAAAATGGGAGTAGACAGAAATGATTGGGAGGTGATTGAAAAGACAGGGAGCTGATTGAATAGATAGTGAGTTGAATGAATAGAAAGGGAGCTGATTGAAAAGATATGGGAGTGTGATGGGAGATGGGTGCGTATATTTTGAGTATGGTACAAGGTGGGGGTGTAAAGCATATCTACTTCACTGTTTATTGCGTGTGTTGGTAAGTGCTAAATGTTCCACTAGTTCAATTATTACATCCACATACAGTACAGCATTTGTGTTTATTAGCACCGGTTCTGGCCACACTTTGACCTTCTTCATGTATAAATTATCACTGTGTAACTATATTAATGTAATTGTTCGTATCCTAATTATAAAGGCTCCAGCAGTCTTGTATGTGTCAACCTTGGTAATGGCAGCTCTCCATGCTGCTTGATCTCTGGTAGCCTCCCTATATGAGAAAAATTCTGTGCAGAGCATGACCCTGCAAGGGCAGTTGCTTCCCTGTTGTTGATGGGTCTGATCAATCCAACAGACTAATTTGATATAATTGCTGCCTACCTCTTCCTTCCCCCTTCTCATTCTATCTCTGTGTCTATCCTCCTCCCTTCTTATCTCTCTCTTATCTTCCTGTCACTTTTCACAGCAGTACTCTTCTTTCCACTTCACGTGGTTCTACACTGAGTGGCAAGCCAATGGTTTCCTATAACTCAGGAAATTATTTACAATGCTCAGTCTTAACCATAACCAAATACTGGGGTGATGTGAAGTCTACTCTGGTGTCCCTGTTAAATGAGGGGAGATGCAATGTGGCTTCCATCTAGGAACCAAATCTCTACACTATTCTCTCCACCTCACTGTGGTAATGTGCTGTCAGCTGCAAGGGAATACTGAAGCAATGAACTGGACTGCTTGCCTGGGGTTGATCAGTTACAAAGACAACAGCAATAACACCTAAAAAAGGGTTCTAGTACAGTCAAAATTTAGGGTAGTACTAAGGTCAGAACTATCCTGGTGTCATAATAAACACAGGTTCATTGCTGTATGTTTGTATAACTCTTTCACTCAATATCACTACTGTGTGTAAAGTGACTTATGCCCACACAGTGTTGGCATAATACAAGGGATGGCCTATAAAATAGCACCGTTTAACTGGGTGGACAATGGCCTTACCCCTCACTCACTTTAAAAACATACCTAAAGAAATGTGTGTGAATTGAGCTTCCTATGAGGTCTGGAGGAAGGAAGTGGAGTGTTTTGGAGGAGGTGGAGAGTCTTGGAGGTACAAAGGAAGAGTCTTGAAGCAGGCAGAGGAGCTTGAAGGAGCTTTGGAGAAATCTAGAGGACCCCTGGAAGCAAGTATGAAGGGAACCTGAATCCTGAAGGAGTCTTCAAGTGGTCCTAATAAGTTTCTGAGGCAGGACATAACAAATCTGTAAATATCATGATTGTGAGCAAGAAATAAAGAAAAAATACACTCTATCAACCATCATCCACTCACTTGTTGTAGTGCTGCCTACTTCTTCCTTCACCTTTATCAGTCTTCTGTCTGTCCTCCTCTCTTCCTATTTCTCCCATCTTTCCTGTCACTTTATATTACTCTTTTTCCCACTCCAGGTGGCTTAACACTGAGTGACAAGCCTAATGGTTTCCTGTAAGCCAGGAAACCATTTACAATGCTGGGTGGTAACCATATAACCAAACAACACGATGATGTGGAGTCTAGATGCCCCTGTTAACTGGGAGGAGAAATGCAAATGTAGCATCCACCCAAGAACCAAACCTCCACACATTCCCCCACACCTTATGGTTGTGAGGCCCTGTCAACTGAGGGGATGTCGGTTCACTGCAGGAGATGACCATGCACGTGCAGTTGCTTGCCTGTGGTTGATGGGTTTGCTCAGCCAGACAGACCAGGGATAAATAACAAAAACTGCTGTCTATCCAAAAACTCATACATCTATCACCCAACCTTTACTGCCAACTGACTTATAAATACCTTTACTGCCAACTGACTTACAAATATCTTTACTGCCAAGTGACTTATAAATACATAAATACCTAATATAAAATTCATCCTCTCTTCTATCTATCTATTGCCAGACGCTTTAATCCCATAAGAGGTGGCCACCAACAAATTGCCTCCATGTCACCCTGTCCCCCACGATTTCACTGCCCTCCCCCAGCTCACACCCCACCCTTCACTTTTCTTTCCTGTCTATGAATTTATGTGGGTGGTGGAGAGGGATGCCTTCATGTGGTGCCACTGATATGACTAGGGGATGGAGTTGCCTGGTTATACAATGCCCTCTCTATCCCCCATAAGGAGGAGGGTGGGCTATGGAAGAAGGGAAGCTTTGGTCTGCAGTTCAGAGTTTAAATTTCACACGAGCCTCGGACTGCAACTACTATATCTATCAATCCACCTATCTATTCAAAATGCATGGGGTTGCAACTATCACTTCTACTAATAGCTATATCTATCTACCTATCAACTGAAAAATCACTATTAGCCTAAAACAATATCTGAAAAATGACTTTACGTCTGAGGAAAAGAAATGACGAGGGCAAGGGGAAAGAGAAAGATGAGGGGGGAGAGAGAGAGAGAGAGAGAGAATGAAAGGAGGAAGGGTAGGGGAGGGAAGATGGAGAGGGAGGAGGAGGAAGAGAGGTGAGAGAGACAGGGAGAGGATGATGGAGAGAGAAGAAAAGGAAGAGAGGAAGAGGAGAAGGAAAAAAGGTGAGATAGGGAGAGGATGATGGGAGAAGATAGGAAGATGCAGATGGAAGAGAGAAGGAGGATGGGGATAGGGATAAGGAGAGGAAGAAGGAAGCGAAGGAGGAGAGGGGAGAGAAACAGGCAGAGGAAGATGGAGGAGGAGGGATAGGGAAAGGAAGAGGAAAAAGGAGGAAGAGGGGAGGGAGATAGGCTGAGGAATTTTGAGGAGGAGGGATAGGGAGAGGGAGAGGGAGAAGGAAGAGGAGGAGGAAAAAGAAGACAACAACCTGACAGAAGCCTTATGGAGTGGAGCAGCGTGGGGAGAAATCTTGAACTGGCTGAATCACACCATGGAGAATTTTACATCTTGGAAGGATGTGTGAAGACAGGATGAAGGAAGCCTGAAGAGTCTTGAATCTGGGATGCATCTTGAGAGCCCACAAACACCATTCTATAAAAGAAAAATGAAGGTTAGAGGAACAAGTCAAGTTTTAGCTTCTTATTCATCATTATCATCATCATCACCAAGATCTCTTTTCCTCTGTATACTTATCATCACCATCATCATCCACACCTCTTTTCTTCACACCCTGGCTATTTTCAGATCCTACAGACACCATCAAAAAAAAAAAAAAAAAAAAAAAAAAAAAAAAAAAAAATTAGCATTTTAAGATTATAATAATAAAAACAATGATTATAATCTCATCATTAATTTCAGTACCAAAAGAAAATTTAAGCTTTTTAACCCTTTGAGATTCCGATGACGATTTTGATCGTTATTTCAAATCCAACCTCAGAGATTCCGATGATGCTTTTACTCGTCATTTTAAAACTCTTTTGTAAAATATTCACCATAAATCGCGTTTATGTGTCGTAACAAAGAGACTCCGTGACGTCAAGGAAGGGTTGCGCTATGCATGGCAGGTACTGCACAGCTGGTCTGACTCATGGCTGTGTTTATCACTTTATTCTTGGTGAACATTTTTCTGCAGAAAGGTATAAAATTTTTGATTTTTGCCTAACTTCAACTCGTCACTTTGACTTTTTATTTTATCTGTTTTCCGTTCTGGAACATACTACAATAAACTACAACTATTCAGCTTCAAAATAACACCACAACCACCATCCTATCATAAAAAGTATTATTTGCACTGACTGATCAAAGAAAAAGATTGTGATGTGAATATGCAGCTGAGACTTAAGAAAATTGTGCATCTCTTCCCTTTCACTTTACCGTGCAATAAAATGCAAAAATTACCATAACATATATGTCATTGTAAAGGTAATTTATTGTAGTTTTCCACAGTTTAAACCAGATTTACATATCTTTTTTTTTTCCACCGAATATTTTTCGCCTAACTTCAACGAGGATGTGTTATGTCTCCATGGTTGTTCAATCTGTACATGGATGGGGTTATTACAAGGTCGGGCAGTGGATGCTGGAGTGGCCCTAGTGAAAGAGGGCAGTGTGTGGAAACTCCCTGTACTGTTGTTTGCAGATGGTACTGTGCTGTTGCGTGAAGACGAAGGGGAGCTGCAAGGCTTGCTTGGTAGATGAGTTTGGGAGAGTGTGTAAGAAATGGAATCTAAAGGTGAATGTAGGGAAGAGTAAAGTGATGGTCTTCAAGAGAAGTGAAGCCAGTGACTGTACAGTGAGATTGGATGGGGAGGATATGGAGAATGTGAGTGCATTTAAGTACTTGGGCAGTGTGATGAGTAAGGATGGAAGTCTGGAGGGTGAAGTGCTCGAAAGGGTGCAGCAGGGAAGGAAGGTTGCTGGTTCGCTGAAAGCAGTGATAAGAAACAGGGAGGTGAGCTTGGAAGTGAAAAAGTTGTTACATGACAGTATTGTGATACCAACTCTAACACATGGAAGTGAAGCTTGGACCCTGTTGGAAGGACAGAAGTCAAGAGTGAGAGAAGTGGAAATGAGTTATTTGAGAGGAGCATGTGGTCACATGGAGAGACAGACTAACAAATGAGGAAGTGAAGGAGCGTTGTGGTGTGGTTGTGGATGTGATAGGGAGCATTAAGAGACACATGTTAAGGTGGTTTGGGCATGTGGAGAGGATGACGAGTGAAAGACTGACGAGGAGAGTGTATGTGAGTGAGGTGGAGGGGGTGAGAGGGAGGGGGAGGCCAAGGATGAGATGGAGGGATGGAGTGGAGAGGTACATGAGAGAGGGGTGTGTGAGTTGGGAGCGGGGTAGTGAAATGGGGGGGGACAGAGCGACATGGAGGCGATTTGTTTGTGGTCACCCCATGCAGGATTGAGGCATCTGGCACTAGATAGATAGATAGATTTTCTTTTTCCCCTTTTTTGAACACACTATGATAAAGTACAACTATTCAGCTTTAAAATGACACCAGAACCAACATTCTAGCATGAAAAGTATATATACCCAGTGGGATCAAAGAAAAATATCGCATCGTGAAGATGAGGGTCAGCTTAAGAGTGGCTGACTCTAGGACAGACATAAAGCGTCCACCCTGGAAATCTCATAGGGTTAAAATAATAATAATAATCTCATCATAAATGTCAGAACCAACTTGCCTAGCCCCAAGTTACTATGCTCTTCTATGGGGTGACATAGATGGATACATGATGATGATGATGATGATGATGATGATGATGATGATGATGATGATGATGATGACGATAATGATGATAATAATAATAATCCTCTCCTCCATCCTTCTTTCCTTCAATCCTCTTCTGTCTTTCTTTCCTTCATTCTTTCTCGTTCTTCTGCCTATGGGTGACTCTACACTGAGTGATAAGCCAAATGGTTTCCTGTACACCAGGAAACCACTTACTATGCTAGGTGGTAACCATATAACCAAATTATGGCACCTTGTTGTTCAGTGGGTAACTGAGGTTTCCCCAAACTCACTCCCCCCTCCCTCGTAATAACTACGTCATGTCAGCACTTGTACAAATGAGAGCTGTTTTTAAACCACACTTGCAAAATTCCCTCCATTCCCAGTCTATCCATTGAAAAGATGATGGTGGGGTGCAAGGGAAGGGCAAAAACTTCTACCTGCAGTCCACTGGGTTCACAATTCAGATGAACCTGGGGCTGACACCACCACCCAGTTTAAACATTCCTCTTCTACTCTACTATAAATTCCGATCCCAAATTTCTCCTATAAACTGACCTACATCAGACTAATAAATAGACAGATAAAAATCATAAAAAAAAAACAAAATAATAACAAATAATGATGTAGCCAGTTTCCTGCAGTCTATATGATCCTAGGGGCCACCACCACCACAAGGGTACATGATCTGTCAACACCTTTCTGGCATAACATGACTGATAGAAAAGTTAACACTGTATATGCAAGTGAAAATAACTATGAAAGAGACCTCAGAGAATTACATCATCATCATTATTGGCATCATTTCATTCATTCCTTCATTCATCATCAAATCCACCTGTTAATAATGGCATGGGTCGGGCTGATGAAACAGGAAGATACATGTAGGAAGTGAAATATCCCACACAACTATATATAAATAAATGGTTAAACTTATATAGAATAACCAGAATGTTTCAAACTATGCAAGGAAACAATATAAAACAGACTTTACACCCTCCACTCACTCAATGTCATGTTGCCTTTAGCTGGCTCTGCACCATGTGAAATGCCAAGTAGCACCCTAGGTCACTGAGTGATAACCATACAACCAAATACTGGGGTGATGTGGTGCCTACTATGGTGACCTTGTTAAGTGGGCGGAGACACAAATGTGGTGCTCCTCCAGGAACCAAACCTCCACATTCCTTCCTGCACCTTGCTATGGCATGGTGCTGTCCACCACAAGGACACACTGGTGGAGATTGTTTGGCGTGAGAGGGTTGAACTTGCAGGTGAGTCTCTTGAGTGTGTGGAGTTTCGTTATTTGGGAGATATGTTATGTGCTGGAGGTGGGGCTGGAGTTGGCTCGGTTGCTGGGGTGGGAAGTGGTTGGAAGATGTTCAGGGAGCTGTTGCCTCTCCTGACATTGAGAGGATTCTCCTTACGTGCTGGGGGGTCTTTGTGTGCAGCATGTGTTGGGAGTGTGATGCTGTTTGGTGGTGGGACCTGGGCAGTAAAGGAGGAGGATGTTCACAGGTTTGAACATACAGAAGTGACAAAGATTAGGCGGATGTGCAGTGCGTCCCTGCGTGCAAGGCCTGGGGGGGCTGGGTTTACGATGGAAGAGTTGAGAGGTAGGCTGGGACTGGAGTGTTGAGGAGAGGTAGGCTGAGGTGGTTTGGACGTGTGGAGAGGATGGGGGATGATGACTGGGTACAGAGGGTGAGAGGTGTTAATATTGGGGGAGGGGTTGGGAGGGGTAGACCGAGAAAGACATGGGACGAGGTCATTGGGTGTGATCTAAGGGTTGAGGGATTGAACAGGGAGGCTGCCAGGGATCGAGCGCATGGAGAGCCGCCATTAGGTGACCAAGGCCGACGCATGCAAGCATGTTGGAGCCTTCAAAAACGAAAAACGAAACAAAAAAAATTCCTACACATTATCTTATAACCATAATTGTGACATTATTACCCACCCCAGAACTATGGTAGAAGCCAATAAAAGTGACTACGTTTTTTTTAACAACACTGTAAAATATTTATGCCATGTTTCTGTATTGCCATATAAATATTTTATGCATAATAAGTTTTCTGTTCTTTCATATATTATAATACATACGTTAAAATTGTGTTCATATGTGTTTACCTTATTTGCGATGCCTTTTACATATATAACAGCCGTTTCACATAGCGAGTTTGGGAAACATGGCACCACTGTGGGTGGGTGTGGGGCCCCACCCAACCCATACTTTTGGCTTGGCCTGACCATAACACCCCCCACCACACACACAAACAACCCCCCCCCCCCCCCACACACACACACACCCTACCCTCCACCATCAGGCCCTTCCTCAATCTCTGACCATCATCACCCTGGCCACATACCTATCAGAAAAGGCAATGGCCGATTCAGCTGGTTGTCTGGCCATGGGCGGGAGGTACCACATGTTACACACAATGGCCCAGGATGTCCTCATACAAACCACATAGTGAAGGAATTTGTCTTGCCACCAAAACACACATCAAAGCGTATGGCGATGGGATGCACCACAGATGCTATCTGAAAACACATTAAGAAATTTTAAAAAAAGAGTGAGAGAGAGTAAGAGAAAGAGACATGTATTAGGTAAATCAAATGGGTGTGTATGAGAAGGGGAGGAAAAAAAAAATAAATAAAAACTTATGGCAATTGGATGCTATCTGGAAAATTAAATGCATGTGCAGGAGAAAATTTGCCCCAACCCCCTCAAAAAGAAAATTACGGTGTATGGCAATTGGATGGGCCACTGACACTATTTGAAAAAAGGCATAAACTAGAAAGCCCTAAGAGAGCACACACCTCCACCAATGCTGGATTCGGATCCGGATCCACCCCCAAATTAGATCCATTCTATCTTGACCTATGGCCCACCCTTCCACAAAATTTCACTGAAACTTTTGGAGATATTGTGTGAACATTCAAACAGACATACATAGGAAAATAAATAACCTCCTTCAATTTTATTGGAAGAGGTAAAAAATAAATAAAAAATAAAAAATAAAAAAATACACATTTATCTGTCCAGCTATTGCCAGACGCCTCAATCCAGTAAGGGGTGCCCACAAACAAATTGCCTCCATGTCGCTCTGTCGTCCACCATTTTACTGCCCTGCTCCCAGCTCAAACCCCCCTCTCTCATATACCTCTCCACTCCATCCCTCCATCTCATCCTTGGCCTCCCACTCCCTCTACCTCACTCACATACAGTAGACGCGGAAAGTATTGACGTTTTTTTGCCGACGTCATTCTTTTTCGCGTTAAGTGAAGTAGGGTCAATACTACCCTCCCCTGTGATGCGAAATGAGCTGACGCTTTTCAACGGGAGCTGGCAGCCCTGCTTGATAGGTTTGGCACCACAGGAGCCGGCTCAGTAATGTTTGGGCAGCTACAGGAGGAGGATTGTCTCTGTGTGTGATGCACCACGAAGGCATGTTTTGACTCAAATAACACAGTTATTTGGTTACCTACCACAT
>JAGKTI010034055.1:0-11538 GCA_018397915.1 Birgus latro | reverse complement strand
CTACAACAGCGGCTATAAAACGACCAGAAAGGAAGCTAGAGATGAAGGCACAGATAGAAGGATAGAAACCTTAGGAGGGCAGTTTGGAAATTAAAAATTTATGCCAGACTCGGTGAAAAGCCTTTGAGATGTCAAGTGCAATGGCAAAGCTTTCGCCAAAGTCCCAAAAGGAGGATGACCAAGAGTCTGTAAGGTAAGTGAGAAGATCGCCAGTGGAGCGTCCCTGATGGAACATATACTGACGATCAGAAAGAAGGTTGTGACAGGAAAGATGCTTTAAAATTTTTCTGTTAAGGATTGACTCAAAAACTTTTGAGACACAGGATGTTAAAGCAATTGGATGATAGTTAGAGGGTTGGGAATGGTCACCCTTCTTTGGAACTGGCTGAATGAGAGCAAACTTCCAGCAAGAAGAAAAGGTACAAGTTGAGAGACAAAGGCGAAAGAGTTTACCTAGGCAGGGTGTAAGCACAGAAACACAGTTTTTGAGGACAACAGGAGGGACTCCATCAGGCCCATATGCCTTGTTAGTATTGAGGCCAGTGATGGCAGAAAATACATCAGCTGAAGAAATTTTAATGTCAGTCAAGAGGAGGTCAGAGGGGGGAGGTGATGGAGGAATAGCACCGGAATCGTCTAAGGTGGAGTTGGAGGAGAAAGTCTGAGCGAAAAGATCTGCTTTATCAGTAGAAGAAATAGCTACAGAGCCATCAGAGTAGAAAAGAGGAGGGAAGGATGATGAGGTAAAGTTGTTAGAAAGGTTTTTGGCAAGGTGCCAGAAGGAGCGAGAAGAATTCGAGTTGGAGAGTTGAGAACATTTAGCACGGATGAAATTATTTTTAGCAGAGCGAAGAACAGATTTAGCACGATTCCTGGCAGAAATATATAAAAGATGTGACTCAGGGGTGCTACGGTACCTCTTATAGGCCCTCTCCTTGTTGCGGACAGCATTAGAATAAGCGTGATTAAACCAAGGCTTTCTTGCATTAGTCAGAGGATATGAGAAAGGAATGTATGCTTCCATGTCCGAGAGAATAACTTCCGTAATGCGCAAGGCACACTCAGATGGCTCCCGGCCATGGAAGCAATAATCATTCCATGGAAAATCAAAGAAGTATTGCCTGAGGGCCTCCCAATCTGCAGCTCCAAATTGCCACAGGCGGCGTTTCTTTGGAGGGTCCACAGGCCGTACTGGACCGATAGAACAGGTTAAGGTAATAAGGTTATGATCAGAGGAGCCCAACGGAGAGAAAAGATTAACAGTGTAAGCAGAGGGATTAGTTATTAGGATAAGGTCAAGTATGTTGGAACTCTCTCCAAGGCGGTCAGGGATATGGGTAGGGTGCTGTACAAGCTACTCTAGGTCATTAAGGATAGAAAAGATGTAGGCTTGTTCACCAGGTGGATCAGTGAAAGGAGAGGAGAGCCAAAGGTGGTGGTGAACATTGAAATCTCCTAGAATGGAGATTTCAGAGAAAGGAGAAATGAATAGAATGTGTTCCATCGTAGAAGTAAGATAGTCAAAGAATTTTTGATAGTCAGTAGAATTAGGAGATAAGTAAACAGCACAGATATATATAGTCAGAGAATGACAGGAAAGCCGAAGCCAGAGAGTAGAGAGTTCAGAAGAATCAAATTCAGGAACACGAGAGCAAGACAGATCATTGGTACATATACGCAACAGCCACCTTTGGCTTTGAAATGAGAATAGAGAAAGTAGGAGGATACAGAAAAGGGTTTGCTGTCAGTTGCCTCAGATGGCTGAGTCTCAGAGAGAAAGAGAAGGTGAGGTTTAGAGGAGAGGAGGTGGTGTTCAAAGGAGAAAAAGTTAGAGGAAAGGCCGTGAAAATTACAGAAATGAAGAAGGAGTGAGTCAGAGAGTTGTTCCAGGCAGCTCTGTGAGTTGTTACCAGGAGATGGGCGGATGGTGGGGGCATTTATGGTTCCCCCCCCTGGGTCTCTACAAAGCACATCACACTTTAGGTTCCTGTACCCTCAAGGAATCGTTGATTTCTAACCTTGATGATATTAAACCATCAGTATTAGCATATGCTACTTTCAAACTTTTTTCATTATTATTTATACCCTCTTCTCTCCTTCTCTCAATCGGTACCACTTCCTCAATTTCTGATCCATAACTCTCCAATAAAACACTGTCTTCTCTTCCTCCGTTCTCTATTCGTTTTTTGCCTTTGCTTCCTTTTCTAACTTCTTTATTTTAGCTCTTTCTTTCTCATTTGCATCTCTCCCTATCCAAACATTTTTGAAACCCTTTTTGTCTGATAATATCCATGTTCAGTTGAAGATTTCATTTTCCATTACCTGGGACTTAAACTTTACCTTCAATGGCCTCGCCTCACCTTCCTTGTACTTTCCTAACCTAAACACTTCTTCAGTCTCTTCTTGAGCTTCGTTGTTACCCTCCATAACTATTGATAATATCTCTTTAACCTTGCTCAATTCTTCTCTTCTCTTTCTGATCCTCTTATATGTTTTTCTTTTACTCCTGAAATTATTACACATTTTTTCTCATCTGCTGTATTCTTGACTAAAGATTCTCTACATCTTAGTACCCTAACCACTTCCTTCTCCACCTTTTCCTTGCTTTGTTGTTCTATAATCTCTTTCAAATTTACATTCCCTTCCTCCTGAATTTTCTTCCACCCCTTATGTTGCTCCTTGATTTCCTTAATATGTTCATCTTGCATGCTTGATTTTGATTCATACTCATCTAGTTTGCTTTTCATTCTGTCCCTTTCTTCTTCCAACCTCTTATTCTCCCTCTTGAGCTGTTGTATTTCATTTGAGGCAGATTCGTTACCACTTTTGATTCTGTGACTTTCTTGTTAAGCACTGCATTTGCAAACTTTTTCCAGCTTGTTTTGTAGGACTTTGGTCTCTCTCTCCTGTTCTATGGTCTGCTCCTGCAACTCCCTACTTACTTCGCATTCCTTTTTTAATTCCTGGAGATTCCTCTCTGCCATTTTCTCTACTCCTGCTACTCTTGTTTGGTACAGCTTAGTACTTCCATTGCCCACATCATCTTTGGAGAAGACCATCTCTGCCATTTTCTCTACTCCTGCTACTCTTGTTTGGTACAGCTTAGTACTTTCATTGACCACATCATCTTTGGAGAAGCCCACGAATTCCCCTTCACCACCAGATGTAAACAAAGCTCCATCGCTCTCCGCCACCCCGCTGCAGGGGGTCACCTTGACGTGGTGGCGGGGCTTGAAGCGTGGTTGGCAGTGCCACCTACTTTGGAGGGATGCCTACCTTTGTAGGGTTCGGCATTTGTCGGCCTTGTGGACCAATAATCCCCTACATCACTGGTGGAGGAGGCCTGCTGGTGATGTTAGTCTCAGCCCGTTTGCCATCTAGGGCGAGACTGTCGCTTCCCCACGTGTTTGCCGTGCGTGGCATCCCGTAATGCTGGGAGACGGGAGTCCGGGAAGTTGAGCGATGCTGCACGATGTGCCCTGCAGCTAGCAGTGTGCCTCTTTGGTCCCTTATTCTGGTCAGACAGGTGGCCTGGTTGGGCCCGACCAGGTCAATCGGCTGGTCATGCTATGGCTAGGGTCAAGTGGGCAGTGTGGGGCCTTGTGGCTCCTATCATCCTGGAGTCACCCTTGTTCACGTCCCCCAGTGGTTACCTGCGTATACTTTCCCGCTACCTTTGGGGTTGCCAGTGGTGTTATCCCTGGCATATGACCACCCCTTGTTGGGCTCCATGGTGAGTGGAGGGGTGGGGGAATGAAGTAGTTTTGGGATGTAAATGGAAGGAATAATTCAAAATAAAGTTGACGACCATGCATCTTTCCCTTGCCACTCCATTCCATCTTTGCTAATTACTACTCTTGAGCCCTACCACGCCTCTGGAGAATATCCTACTCTGCCCCAGCGTTCAGCTGGGTCTGGGAGGCGTTCTCGTCAGGGAGGTGTGGCTCTAGGGTTGGCCCCAGTTGACACTGTGGCAGCGTCTTATGCCAAATATCTTATTATTAAATCTGCTCTTGGTGGATCTATACAAAATATTGATATTTTTGATATGCACCGTGCCATCATCTCAGCTTGTGGAAGAGAACCGAGGATCTATTCCCAAGGGGATGGAAGTCTCCTGGTTGAGGTGTCCTCCCCGGAAGAGAGCTCTCGTTTATGAGCTCTAACCACAGTGTCTAATGCAGCCATTTCATGCACTCCACATGGCAGTTTCAACCAGTCAAAAGGCGTCATATTTTCCCAAGACCTCTTCGGATACTCTGAGGCACAGCTATTGGAGGAACTCCAATCATCTGGTGTGATAAAGGTTGAGTGCCTTCAGAAGAAAATTGATGGGATTTTAACTGCGACCCCGACCTTGTTTCTAACTTTTGACAAATTAACGATGCCTACAACTGTGAAACTGGCTTGGCTGTCGCTTCCCGTGAAACCATATTTGCTATCCCCAAAGCGTTGTTTCCACTGTCAGGGGTATGGGCATGTAAGCCGATTTTGCCGTCGTGCACAGGATGGCCTGCCTGGTGTTTGTGTCTCATGTGGCGGATCAAGCCATAATAGTGATTGTCCAGGACCCCCAAAATGCTATCACTGTGGAGGTCCTTATGCTGTTTCTTCGAAAAACTGTCCTAGGTACTTCCTGGAAAAAGAGATATTGTCCATACGTATCCGTGAGAGGGTTTCATTTCCTGAAGCAAAGAGAAGAGCCCAGACATGCTTCTTCCAACCAGGGGTTACTTATGCTTCTGTCCTTTCTAGGACACCAGTGCATCGCCCTGTATCTCAGTGGCAGCCTCGCCCCATTCCAGTACCCACTCCTTCAACTCATGCTGTGCATTATGCTGTCCCCACAGTTAGTACTGTTTGTGCGATTAATGATTGCCTGACCACTACTCCGACTGTTTCCGCCCCCACTTCAGTGGCCGACGGCTTGCACAATTCTACGGTGGCGGCAGATGTCCACGTTGACGAAACTCCTTTTCCCGTCTTACCCAGTAAGCCGGTGGCTCCATCTGTACCAGGCAGACATCATCGTTGTTCTTCAGAGTCTTCTGATCATGAAGACCTGCCACCTAAGGTCTCAGTTGTTGACACTTCTTTTGACACCCCTACTGTTCCCTCTGCCTAGCAGGCAGAGGGATCTAGCAATGTGACAGCTGAAGCTGATGCTTCACCTCTGGTCCCATCCCCACCTGGAGATGTTGTTAGACAGCCCATAGGTGCCTTAGATCTGAAGTGTGGGACGGCCTCCTCTAATGATTCGAGTCCTGTGGACTCCACTTCCACATTTGGGGCTTCTCGTAGGCACTGGCCATCCTACACCTCTAAAGGCGGCCTCCAACCGCCTTCCAAACAAACTGGTATGCCCACTCCAAGAAAGAGTGCGATAAAACTAACTTCCTCATCCTCACGTTTACCTTCAGATGCTAGACAGAGGGTGCGTGTTTCTGGTGCTGGGCAGGCTCCTCCAAAGGGCTCTCATAAGCCTCAATCCAAACCCACTCGGTCTGGACAGGCTTCTCTAAAGGGCTTTCATAAGCCTCCATCCAAACCCGCTCGGTAATACTAATCAGTATGGTTCAGTCAGTTCCAATTTGTCTTCAGTGAAATTGTAGAGGTGCCATGGCAAATTGGGAGGAATTGCAGTTACTACTTTCTGCTCTGAATCTGCATTGTGTCTGTCTCCAGGAGACAAGGGTGGGGAATAGACCGTTTCCTTCTATCAGGGGGTATAAGGTATTCCATGCATCTCCTCCTGGCGGTCACAGTGGTGGATGTGCCATTCTGTGCCGATCTGATGTCCCCCTTAATTCTTTTACAATCCCATCTCCCCTTCAAGTTCTAGCGGTACAGTTGCATGTTGGGAGGCGGTATACCATATGTTGTCTGTACCTTCCACCTTCCATTCTTGTTATACGTGCAGATCTAGAGACCCTTATTAGCAGTGCTGGGCAGGTGTGCAAGTACTTGTGCAAAGCGCAATTGCGCACCCTTGCGCTTCAGTAAATATCGTTTGCGCATTGCACACCGCACGAGACCATGTGCAATATTGCGCTTTTGCACATGAAATGCCAGGTGCGCAAACACCAATTTAGTTGCGCTTGCATAAATGAATTTGCGCTTGTGCACCTGCCTTGCGCACCTGTCCACGTGGTCTTGGGAGCTGCCAGCATGGCTGGACAAGGGATGCAGGAGGCTCGGGCAGGTCATGAGGGCTGGATTGTTGGGGGGAGGCAGGAGGGTAGTAGCATTTCTTAAAATGCTTCAACAGAGATAATGTATTTTAATGTTTTTTTTGTAAATTATTATTATTAATAAAAAATAATCAGTTAAAGATACATTATTTACCATATTAAGAGTAGCATATACAATTCCTTACAAAAATCATTAAAGAAGGAGGGTTGTGAGAAGAGAGGAAGAAATCAGTAGGATGGAAGTGGTGGAAGCAATGAAGAAAGTTAAAATGAGGAAAGCCCCAGGAATTGGTGGAGTCTGTGGTGAAATGCTGAAGCATGGGGGAGAGATGGTAATAGAATGGATGTGGAAGGTGTACAGATTGGCGTGGGAGGAGGGTAAAGTCCCGGAGGACTGGAAGTCAGGTATAATTATTCCTCTGTACAAAGGAAAAGGGGAAAAAGCAGTGTGTGGTAATCATAGGGGCATTTGCCTTCTCAGTGTAATAGGAAAAGTAGATGGTAGGATACTTATTGACAGAGTTAGGGAAATAACAGACGAATTAGTTGGAGAAGAACAGTGAGGTTTTAGGAAGGGAAGAGGTTGTGTAGACCAGATATTCATTCTTAGATCATTAGTGGAAAAGTTTCTAGAGAAGGGAAAGAAGTTGTATGTAGCCTTTATGGATCTGGAGAAAGCATATGACAGGGTGGATAGACAAGGTTTGTGGAAAGTATTAAGAATACTGTATAAGGAGTGGATGGGAAGTTGTTGAAGGCAGTGAAGAGTATGTATGAGGGTGCTAAGGCTGCAGTGCATGTTGATGGCAAACTGAGTGAATCTTTCCATTTGAAGGTTGGATTGAAACAAGGATGTGTCATGTCTCCATGGTTGTTCAATCTGTACATGGATGGGGTTATAAAAGAGATACAAGTTTGGGCAGTGGATGTTGGAGCCGCCCTAGTGGGAGAGGGCAGTGTTTGGAAACTTCCTGTACTGTTGTTTGCAGATGATACTGTGCTGTTGAGCAAAGATGAAGGGGAGCTGCAAGACTTTGTAGATGAGTTTGAGAGAGTGTGTAAGAAACGGAATCTAAAGGTGAATGTAGGGAAGGTAAAGTGATGGTCTTCGAGAGAAGTGAAGCTAGTGAATGTACAGTGAGATTGGATGGGGAGGATATGGAGAATGTGAGTGCATTTAAGTACTTGGGTAGTGTGATGAGTAAGGATGGTAGTCTGGAGGTTGAAGTGCTTGAAAGGGTGCAGCAGGGAAGGAAGGTTGCTGGCTCGTTGTAAGCAGTGATAAGAAACAGGGAGGTGAGCATGGAAGTGAAAAAGTTGTTATATGACAGTATTGTGATACCAACTTTAATATATGGAAGTGAAGCTTGGACCCTGTTGGAAGGACAGAAGTCAAGAGTGAGAGCAGTGGAAATGAGTTATTTGAGAGGAGCATGTGGAGTCACATGGAGAGACAGACTAACAAATGAGGAAGTGAAGGAGCTTTGTGGTGTGGTTGTGGACACGATAGGAAGCGTTAGGAGATACACGTTAAGATGGTTTGGGAATATGGAGAGGATGGAGTGTGAAAGACTGACAAGGAGAGTGTATGTGAGTGAGGTGGAGGGGGGGAGAGGGAGGAGGAGGCTGAGGATGAGATGGAGGGATGGAGTGGAGAGGTACATGAGAGAGGGGGGTGTGAGCTGGGAGCGGGGTAGTGAAATGGCGGGGGACAGAGCGACATGGAGGCGATTTGTTTCCAGCCACCCCGTGCGGGATTGAGGCATCTTGCAATAGATAGATAGACAGATTTAAATATCCACAGCCTAATAATTTATTAGGCTGAGGATATTTGATTTAAATAATATGTTTTAATGATTTTTGCAAGGAATTGCAGATGCTATTGTGTATCTGTATTAAATTATTAAATAAAATGTTTTGAGAAAATGCAGATAACAGTAAAACTGGCAGCACCACAGCCTTAGTTTCCCTGTCCCTCTCCGCTTCACTCACTCGTCTATATGAACTTCCATGAGTTAACAACGCTTTGCTCTGGTCCTACTACCTTATTTACTTTGTGTAAAGTAATTTGTCAGTAATGGATGCTCCCAGTACCCTGAGTACTGGTTGAACTGCCCTGTCTTGCCAGCCAGTTGCTGAGTGTGAAATTCAAATGACCAAGAGAGTGGAAATAAATTAGTTATTTGAGAGAAGGATGTTGAAACAGACTGACAGATGAAGTGAAGGATCGTTGTGGTGTGGACATGAATGTGATAGGAAGCATTAGGAGAAACACATTAAGGTGTTTTGGCCATTTGGAGAGGATGGAGAGTAACGAGGAGAGTGTATGTGAGTGAGAGGGAGGGGGAGGGCAAGGATGAGATGGAGGGATGGAGTGGAGAGGTATATGAGAGAGGGGTGTGTGAGCTGGGAGCAGGGTAGTGAAATGGCGGGGGACAGGGTGACATGGAGGCGATTTGTTGTGGCCAATGGTCCCCCCATACGGGAGTAAGGCGTCTGGCAATGGATAGAATAATAATAAATGAAAGTAAGTATGCTAATTTATTTAAATATCTCAATATTTTACAGTAATTCCCACAAATATATGCAAATGGTTTGCGCTATTGTTTTGAAACATTGCTCAAACTAAATTAGATTGCGTACTTGTGCAAGTTACAGATATTGGAAAATAATAATATTAATAAATAAAAGGAAGTTAGTATGCTAATTTAGGTAAATATCTCAATATTTTACAGTAATTCCCATGAATACATGCAAATGGTTTGTGCTTGCGCTTTGCTACATTGCGCAAGCTAAATATTAGTCAGATCGCGCACTTTGTGCTTGCCCAAGGTGTACAGTCGCCCAAAGAAGTGATGACTCGCTTTCATTAAGTTTCTGACAAAACTCCCTGGGTCTGGCATCATTTATTTAGGAGACGGAAACAGTCTTTGCCTGCCCTGCAAACATTATTTATGGTGTAAAAAAAAATAATCTTGCGAAAATACTTGTTCAGTTTAGCCTTTTTTTTTTTTTTTTTTAATAGATCAATCAAAAAATAAATAAATAGTGAAATCTGGCACATTTTCACGACTCATGCCAGCAGTTACCAGTGAAGCGAGTAAATAAATAGTGACTTCTGGAACATTTTCACGAAATGCCAGCAGTTACCAATGAACCGATTTTCCCTCTAAATTTAGAGATTTCAAAAGCAGTCTAGCTGGTATAAACATTTCTCTAGCTCTTTTTTTTTTTTTCAGGTCGCCCATTTTTTTTCCGTTAATTTCCCTCAGTCTGGCGGATTTTTACCGCATCTGAGACTAATTTAGCGGATTTCAATAATTTTTCCTTTGGCAACAGTGCACGGCAGGCATTCCCTCAGTCATTACCATGGCAGGGGAGGGAGAGGTTTCTCGACCCGCTTTTATGCTTTTGACTATCAACCTCTCCCTCTTTAGTTCTTCCATGCAACTGCCCTACATGTTTTATAACATGTTGGAATTTCGTGTGAATAAAAATGACCAGTTTTCCACTTATGATTACACTGGTTTCACTAACGTCACTGAATGCCGGCAGATTAATTTGCTTCTTGATAGCAACACAAGTGGTAAGTAGTTGTTTTTGGGCACCCGTATTAATCCGTCTGACTTGGTCTTGTGCTACGAGGGGCTCCAGTAGCAAATTTCCAATGTTCTACCTTTATATCGCTTATCTATCTGTTAACTGTTAAGGTGCCAGTATATCTGTCTTACTGGAATATTTGCTAAATAATCTGCTTGCACCGATAGCCTGTAGTTTCTTGTTGATCAATCTTGCTTTGATGCGTTCAGCACTTACGGGTTTACCCGCATGAATATCATCCTGCATAGAGAATTAAATGTGGATAATAATATATCTTTAGATGTTTATTTTTCTGATTTGATGACACTAATGATTTTGAAATTATGATTAACTGCGGGTTTTATTTTGTGGGACATATTTCCTTCAGTATTGTTGATTTTGAATGGAAAATAAGTATTACGAGAGTTTCTCCGCATTTTAACCCTGAAACCGTTGAGCGATAGGGAGTGCGTTTCACATTCTTTCGTGCTGCTAAGCCTCAACTTTAGTGTATTGTGGTTTCCTCTTCTGTAATGCGAGATATACACGGTAAAAACACTAATATATTACTTTTTGGTGTTGTTTACCCAAATACTGCTCTTTCCGGTGTGCAATATAGAAAATATAACATGGCTGTGACAGTTGCCAGATACCACTTTCTGAGCGAAAGGTACTGGGAATCGGGACATCACTTCTTTGGGCGATTGTACCATTCCCGTTATATGTATGTATATATGTGTATGTATATATACCCCCTCCCTCATTATGTACCCCACTAAAACTGCAGACGTAATCAGCTGCTCCCAGGCTTCGAACTCCAAACAATACCATATGTTCAGTCATTCGAGGGCTAACTCCCATACGGACAACTACTGTCCCCGTGCTGCACAATTAAAGGCCGTAAATAGCTACTTCAGGACTTTCATTGCATCATCAAGAGGTTGTGACAAACATTTGGTAGCAGCGGTGCCTCGGACCGTCGTTTCTGACCTCCTCCTACAGTGTTTTAGTGCCACCAACAACTACTGGATGCCCCGCCTCTAACGGCCTCGCCTTCTCCCTGCCTCTCGTGGCGTCATACTGGCTAATACCGGCTCTGAATCTACAGATGTCCAATTTCCCTCACCAGTGCCGTTCTCTACACCGACCACAACCCCGAAAAGGCCGCAACTGTGGTGCCGCTGCCCTCTGCACCTGTCTTACCTGTACTGACACCTGTTCATCTCACAGTGGCCCTCTCCAGCTTCTGCCGACATCACCCTTCTGCATCTGCTACTCACCAGTTTTGCATCTGTCTGTGGGGCCACCTGCTCTCACCACGCAACTCACCCTTCCACCCCTCAGTGCCTCCATCTGGTTCAGATTAACCACCCACCACACCCGCCTGCCTCTGACGCCGCCCAGCACATGACCTCCCCATTCACTCCCACTACCGTCTCCCGCCAGCAGATCCATGCTCTCGCCTCTCCTCTCCACTGCCCGTCCACGCCCTCTCCACTTCGTTCACAACTCAGCTGTGTAACTGTAATAGTATACCTACATCCACCCATTCTTGACTTTCTATAGAGATTATCCTTCCAATTTTATTTACAGATTGGTATTAGCAGTAATTCCTCTATTATTCGGACGTCCAATACTCGGACATACTCACTATTCGGATATTGTGGGCTGCCCAACCCCCAAATGCCAAAAAATTCGAAAAAAATCAAAAAATTTTCGATTTTTTTGGACCGCGTCAGTTTGAATTTCCCGCCCGTGCCGATCAGCT
>JAGKTI010034054.1:0-11539 GCA_018397915.1 Birgus latro | reverse complement strand
TATATATATGGAATTACAATGTTAAGACTAAACGAATATCATACTGATATTGCAGATGTGATGGTAGTCGTGCAGGCACCGTAGCCAGTGAATCCCAGGCATGAAAGCTACACAAACGTGAGCTTCCTTCTCACCTATTTCATCAAGCACTACCTTGAAATCATCTCGGTGCTTCATTAGTTATTTGATCCCTTGAATACAAGGTGTTTAGAACATAGACCGGATTCACTTGATATATTTTATGTAAAACCTGCAAACATTCAGTGATTGTATAATGTGGATGACAAACATCATTTTTCAAGCTGTATTATTCAAGAATGTATGATCCCAGTTCACTACGCGTGTTTGTGTTTCCTGCCATTCATAGAAGGCTATATTAAAGTTCACGTGAGTGAGCTCCTTTGGAATCATGAACCATTTTTAGTCTTGTATACTGGCAGTTTCCGATCATCTGGTCTTGCTACAACCTTGGCTTCGACCTTCTTCCACTCAGGGTGGTAAAGAAACTTTGGATCGTGATAGTACAAGTGTAATAAAGTACTAGAAATAAAGTGTGAGTGTGTATATGAGTAGAAATGACAGAACACCAGTGGCAAATTAGCGCGAGTGGGAGGCTCATACGTGCTCGTCTTTTACATTGCTTTCATACATATACAGTAATCCCTCTAATATCCGGACGTCCAATAACCGGACATACTCACTAACCGGACATTCTGGGCAGCCCAACCCCCAAAATGCAGAAAAATCAGAAAAAAATCGATTAATTTTCGATTTTTGGGGACCGCGTCAGTTTGAATTTCCCGCGCGTGCCGATCCCTTCTGTTTTTTTTTTATTTTTTTTTTATGTGTCCGACTCTGGGCATAGGCTTTACAGCCTGCTATCAAGGCCCAGCCATCCTCATACACCTCTATATGTCACCACTTCGGCGCTAACACCCACCGTCCATATTGAATACATGCTAGGGCTGTCTCATACAGGACTGGTGTATTGGTATTAGCGGGGTTATTTTTACGACATGTCGGCGGGTCTTCTGGTAGATCAGTAAAGCCTGATTTTAATGAAATTCAAATCCTTAAACTGTTCCCTGCCTCAGCGAGGATTCGAACCTGGGTCCCACGGGACTGCAAGCCAACTCTCTACCGATCGAGCTTTTACACTCGTGACGCCACTATCTGTCGCCATTACCCACTCCCCTCCTCCCTCGTGAACAACTCCGAAAATGGCGGTCGAAGTGATTGCTTTTGTGGTGATACCCTACCTCCTACAGTGCTTGATACTGCTCTTCACCTTCTTCATCATGTGTGTGATGATGGCCCCGCCTCCTGAGAAGAGGAAAAGAGTGGTTCTGACTCTGGAGAAGAAGAGGCAGATATTGGACAAGGTGGATGCCGGCTGGTCAACAGGGCGCATTGTACGTGAGTTCAACCTCCCTCGCTCCACCTTGTTTGATATCAAGAAGTCCCGAGACAAACTACAGCAGTACACGGCTGATTTCGCATCAAAGACCAGACGAAACGTGCCGAGGAAGGTGATGTTTACTCCTAAGTATGCAGACATCGACCGCTCCACGTTGATTTCGTATCGACAACAACGTGCTGCTGGTGTGTTGGTACGTGGAACGGAGCTAAAAGCTGCTGCTGAGAAGTTCACAAGGCTCCATGGATCGTCACTAGACCACACGGGAATTTACTGTTGTGTACAGTACAGTGAAGTGATGTTATTCCAGTTATAAAAAAAAAAAAAACCTTGGTGAAAGTGTTGGTGAGAAGTGCTGGTGATTCTCCAGTGGAAAGGTGTGTCAGGTGTAACGTCTTCCTGTCAGAGTCTGAGATGATAGAGTGGGTTATTACATCAGGACGGCCGCTTTTTGTTTGTAAGTACCCTAACTTCATGCCTAACGTGTTTTCATCATGCTATACATGTGTTAAAAAATTACTGAAAATGTTAATCATAATTTCCTGCTTGCTATTTAATTTTTCCATGCATGGTTCTTAAGCAAAACAGCTAGAAAAAAGGTTGAAGCAGTGAATTTCATGTCCGGTGCTAACCTAACCTAACCTAACCTATGGTTACCATAAAGATTTTCATGCCTAACGTGTTTTCATCATGCTGTACATGTGTTAAAAATTTACCGAAAATGTTAATCATAATTTCCTGCTTCCTATTTAATTTTTCCATGCATGGTTCTTAAGTAAAACAGCTAGGAAAATGGTTGAAGCAGTTAATTTCATGTCCGGTCCTAACCTAACCTAACCTATGGTTACCATAAAGATTTTCATGCCTAACCTGTTTTCATGATGCTGTTAATGTGTTAAGAAGTTACCCTAAATGTTAATCATAATTTCCTGCTTGCAATTTAATTTATCCATGCATGGTTCTTAAGTAAAACAGCTAGAAAAAAGGTTGAAGCAGTTAATTTCATATCCGGTCCTAACCTAACCTAACGTATGGTTACCATAAAGATTTTCATGCCTAACCTGTTTTCATGATGCTGTTAATGTGTTAAGAAGTTACCCTAAATGTTAATCATAATTTCCTGCTTGCAATTTAATTTATCCATGCATGGTTCTTAAGTAAAACAGCTGGAAAAAAGGTTGAAGCAGTTAATTTCATGTCCGGTCCTAACCTAACCTAACCTAACCTAACCTATGGTTACCATAAAGATTTTCATGCCTAATCTGTTTTCATCATGCTGTACATGTGTTAAAAAATTACCCTAAATGTTAATCATAATTTCCTGCTTGCTATTTAATTTTTCCATGCATGGTTCTTAAGTAAAACAGCTAGAAAAAAGGTTGAAGCAGTTAATTTCATGTCCGGTCCTAACCTAACCTAACCTAACATTGTGTTAATCATAATTTTCTGCTTTTAATTTAATTCTTTCATGCATGGTTATTAAGTGCACCAGCTATGAAAAAGGTTGAAGCAGTGAATTTCATGTCCGGTCCTAACCTAACCTAACCTAACATTGTGTTAATCAAAATTTCCTGCTTTTAATTTAATTCTTTCATGCATGGTTATTAAGTGCACCAGCTATGAAAAAGGTTGAAGCAGTGAATTTCATGTCCGGTCATAACCTAACCTAACCTAACCAAACCTAACCTAACTTAACCTAACCTAACCATTTTTCTGGTAGGAATTAACATCATTTACTGTATTTGATGCTTTGTATCCAATAATTTATTGCATAAAATGTGAGAAATGATGATTTCCATTTCTGATACTTACTTATACTATGCTGGCAAGTTCTGATCTCCTATGACTCACTCACCCCTAAATCATCATTTTTTGGTTAAAATTCAATAAATTCATGCTATGTATGCATTATTTATGTGAAAAGGGACCTAAATAAGTGCTGTACATGTCCACTAGGGAGGTAGGAAGGTAGTTTTCTGATATAGGTTAGGTTAGGTTAGGGTCATGAAAAACCAGTGCTGGAGCTTCAGGACCAATATCCGGACAAAACCAATATCCGGACATGCCTTTGGCTCTATTACGTCGGATATTGGAGGGATTACTGTATATATATACTGTATATATGAATTAAGGTAATTGATAGTGCCATACACCTGGAATCGGCTAATTATCACTCAGCAATATCCGACCTGCACTCGTTCGCTAATTTCCCCCGCTTTTTTCCCCCGTGAAATATGCCGTATGAGCTACTCTCGTAATATAATTGTTTATAAGAAAAGAAGGGAGAAGCGTGAATGATATTTATATTCACCTGGAACTACCTAATTTATATGTATTGTCTAGATTTCCGACGACTTATTTCTGAGCATATACATTAGCAGCTGACATTTTCAACTCTTTGCTACCAAGATACAGCCAGTTCGCTCTCGTCCTTCTCCGTGGAATGACGTCCGTCCATTTCTGCCACTTTTGCGCCTATTATAAAAGGCCCTGTGACCTCTACCCCTACTAAACATCATGTGGAAAGCAGTGAAGGACTGTAGATATGTACAAGTGTAATAAAGTACTAGAAACAATAAAGTGTGAGTGTGTATATGAGTAGAAATGACAGAACACCAGTGGCAAATTAGCACAAGTGGGAGGCTCATACGTTGCTTTCACAGTGTTTTTTTTTTTGTATGGATTCCAAACTACTTGGAAATTATTGAATAGTGTTTCTAGTGATAATATCTGGCAGTGGTATTCATATTACGGGATGTCGGGAAGTGTAAAATGGAGACTTAGTTACCCAACTTCAGAAGTCTCCACAAGTCCTATGGTAGTCGACGATTGTTAAAAAAACATCCCAGGAGAAAGCTGAAGGTATGTGCCATATGCATATGTAATTATAATATTCTAGGACTAATAACTGATTTTTGGCAAATATTAAAATTAAGTCAGTCGGAGCGCGAATATCCCCACGGGAAATGCACGGAAAACCTCCGACAACCCTGCGGTTTAGAGGTTAATAATGTCCAGCTCAGTCCTGCATCATCCTTGAACATGCTAGGGGTTTCACTTTCTCGGGATTTGTCTTGGAAAGAACATATTACATCTCTTGTGAAATCTGCTTCCAAGAGATTAGGTGTGCTAAGCCAACTCCGAACTTTCTTTACCCCTGCACAGTTGTTGACTTTGTACACGGGTTTTATTTGCCTGTGTATGGAGTACAACTCTCATGTGTGGGGAGGCTCCTCACATGCAGCTCTTCTCAATAGGGTGGAGTCAAAGGCTTTTTGTCTCATTAACTCTCCTCCTCTTACTGATTCCCTTCAACCTTTGTTTCTTTGCCGCACTGTTGCATCTTTATCTCTCTTCTGTCGCTACTTCAATGGTCACTGTTCCTCTGAACTGTCTGCTTGCATCTCTCCACCTCTACGACGGGCACGTAGTGCCCATCTAGCAACATACTTTCATCCCTTTTCTGTCCAACCCTCTGATGCAAGAGTTAACTGTTACTCCCAGTCCTTCATTTATGCAGCTGGTCAACTCTGGAACTGTCTGCCTTTGTCTATATTCCCTACTTCCTATGATATCCAGTCTTTCAAACGCAGTGTGTCCAAGCATCTCAAAATGAATGGATCTTGGTATAGACTCTCATTTGTATTGTTTTTGGTTTTTCTTGGAAGGAACAGTATGTGGGCCCATGGCCTTTGGTTTCTTCTTCCTTGCAACAAAAAAAAAAAAAAAAAAAAGCTGGGACTGCCATGGTGCGCTCGGTGACGAAGGAATGAAAACATTCAGGCGGGATGGTTTCGTGGTGAATTTGAAATGCTGGTTTGGTCCTTGATTTTTCCTTGTTGATCGATTTTGGAAATTTTCTTTAAATTGTCCGTGGTAGTGCCAATTCCGGTTCACTGACTCATTGATGGTCGATGTTTACTGTATGTATATATTTATACATATATACACATATATATACACACACGTATAAGTACTGTAATAATAATGTTAAAATATTGTGAAAAAGAATTGTGCCATACGACATAAGAAAAAAATATATATATATACGGTATATAACATGGTTTCTATGTTACGTATGGCCATAATAAAAAGGGAGATATTTTTGCTTGTATGTGTGAATTCACAGTAAAGAAGGAATAAGCAAGAAGTTACATGCAGCATGGTACGTTCAGGAAGGCAGCGAAGTGCTGAAAAAGTGGATTTTGGTCACTTGTTTTCCCCTCCTCCCCCCCAGTGTTGATTGTCTACTTACCGGTCTTTTGATAACGTCATTGCATAGGCAGAAGTTTGTACTTTCATCTCCTGTTTAGTTTTTGACTCGGTTATTTATTTATTTATTTATTTATTTTATTTTTTTGTGCAAATATTTGAATACGGGGCAGAAATCGCTGATTATCTCTGGCTGGGAGAGTAAGTGTCCGAGCCCCAAACCCGGAGTTAAGGGGTTAAGAAGGTGTTTTCCTATTTTCAGAGAAGCTTGTCATCATGTTTTCCAAGCTTTGATGTCTTCCGTCATTAGTAAAATCTACAAAGCTCTCATCTGTGCTGTCTTTGTATTGTCTTGCTTCCAAACTCCTCTTTTGCATTTACTTCAGCCCCCCACCCCTGCCCTTTTTTTTCCTGCAGTTCACATTGCTGTTGTTTCTGTATTCCATCTTTCTTCATAACTCTGCATGTACCCTTAGCATTATTAACCCTCTCGCGCACGGTACCACAATTTGCATTACATGTGGTGTGGTGTGCCAAAGCACAGGACCTCCAATCGCGTGAAAACGCGAAAAAAATTAACCAAAAAATAAGTTTTCAGTCGATTTGCGTCAAATTTTGTAGCGTTCTGGTAGCCACGTGTCTCTCCCGAGGTAAGACTTTAGCAACACTGCAATGACTCCTGTGTGCCTGTACGTAGTGATAGAATCTCAGTGCTCCACTAGCAGCCAGACAGCAGGGTAGTGCTGTGTTGTGTTTTCCCTTTAAATCCGCCATTTTCCCCCTCCCACCCGAGGCTGAAGCCATTATTGAAATACTGTGATTGTACAGTGTTTTTGACTATACTGTGAAGTGATTGTGTCTATTGAACATAGATATATTGTTTGTAAAGCACTGGGGCCCGTTATCAGCTGTTAGGCCTAGAGGCAGGGTCTTGTTTATTATAGCAGGGTTTCCACTCACCCTGCCCATAAAATGATGTATTTTACCCTTATAGTGAAGCCATTACTTATGTCTTTGAATCATATAGTGCCTGGATTAGTGAAATAACTGACCTACCATAGCAGGCATTATGTTATGCCATAGAGATACATAGACATATGCATTAGTTGCTAAGGGAACAGGCGGTCTCTTACGCCATACAGTAGGGAAGGGAATAACAGAAGAGGCTGGGATGGAATCATGTAATAGTGTTTTATATTGTATATGGTTCAGTGTGAAATATACATATAAAATAGTGCAGCGAGTGTTTACTGAGAAATATTGTGTGCATTGACTGACAGCGGAAAGTTACGTAATGATCAGAGACAAGAAAGTACGCCACACAGCGACACATATATGACATTATATACATATGTCGTGCAGCGAATGTTCGTGGAGAAATCTATTGTGTGCATCGCATGTGTTAGGCAAACGTGGTGCAAAGAACAGAGAATACGCCACACACACACACACACACACACACACACACACACACATATATATATACACACACACACACTCACACTCACTCATGCACACACACACAACTCACACACTACCTAACTCATCTTCAATTCCTTCAAGTTCCTGCCAGCAGCTCAACACATCTGGAGCAAGTGTGTTATCCATATTTTTGTTGATTTGTACATTGACCTGTTTCTACATTTCTATATTTTTTTTTCACAAATAAGGATTGTTTTTTACATATACACATATGAGATGGAACAAAGTTCAGCTTTAGTAGCAGTATCTAGCAAAAAGACTAGTGGAAATGTCGAGTTACTGAGAGCACTGTCAAAGAGCTTATGATATTTCACATGTATAATTTGAGTAAAAAAAAAAATAATAATAAAACTTAACGAGCAAAAATATGTAAGTATTCGTGAGGCAGGGAGATTGAGCATTTTTATCTCACCTGCGGGCTGGGAAGAGTGTTCTATCTTTGTCGTCCATTTACTCTAAAATTATTGAACGTATCCATTTCCTGTATGAACCATGATAAAGTTCAGTGAATTCTACGTATGTACATGACATAACTATGTAATTTCTCTAATGAAAAGTTGTGGTTACGTAGGCGGTTATTGTTCACTCATGAAGAAAGTGCACGGCGGCCGCGGGTACCCTGTAGTTTTTTGCGATTTACTCGGAAACTATGAGGCATATCAAAACAAAAAGGTATCAGGAGAAAGCTTATGAAATTCTACATAAGATTATGTAATAGAAACATAAGGTGTGTGAGAAATCTTCTGCAGTATACCTCCCTGAACAAAAATCAGTTTTTTTACAAAAATGGCTTTTAGTTTTAGGTTATTTTCTCGAAAACTACAAATCGCATCACAACCGGACATACCTCATTAGAAAGCCAATGAAATTCTCTATGAAAACTTATAATAACATTTTTCTGTATGATGGAAAACACTTGAACGACGATGTTGGGAAGTGAGATCGTTCCAAAATGTTTATTCACGGCGGCCTAGTGTACTTTTATTCGTATTTTTCTGGTTTTTCTTTTGGCTTATCAGCTAGAACAAACATCAGCGAATAAGGTGATGTGAGTTTCAGGGCGACATTTTGAGGTTTGGGTGGCGAAAATGAGGCAAGAATACTTGTAATTTGCGTACCGCGGGCTGCCTGCGGAGCGCGCGAGGGAGTAAAATCGTGAGCCATGAAACTTCATAAAACTTACCGTGCGTGAAAGGGTTAACTGGACCATCATTGTATGTACCCTTAAAAAAATTTTAAATCCATTACTGGTAATTTTATTCTCTGTTCATTGACAGGACCATTTGTTCCTATTAATCTTCCTCTTCTGTGTTTCTCAGTTTTCCATTTTATTCTTTTTGTACCCCTGTAAGGTGAGTGAAGTGAGTGCAAGAATTATTGTGGCATAAGTTTTTTGAGTGTTGTAGGGAAGGTATATGGATGAATTATTATAAAGTAAGAGAAATATCAGAAGTCCTAGTGAGTGATGAACAGGGTGGCTTTAGGAGTGGCAGAGGCTGTGTGGATCAAATATTTGCAGTAGAACAGATAGTGGAGAAGGCTTATGGGAAGGACTATAAGGTGATTGTGGAATTCATGGAGCTAGAAAAAGCATACGACAGAGTAGACAGAGAAGGATTGTGGAAGGTTTTGTGCATGTGCAGTGTAGATGGTAAGGTGCTAGGTGCCATCAGGAGTTTTTGTTGTGGTTGTGAAGCATGTGTAAGGGTAATATAGGCATCTAAATGAATGGTTCACAATCGGTGTGGGCATGCGGCAAGGTTGTGTGATGTTCTTATGGGTGTTCAATAAAGCAGGCCCACCACATTTGCTGGGATTAGGGGACACAGACCCCAGTGAATGTGGAATTTCTGCGAATGTTTGGTGCTCCTACAGTCACAAATCACCCCCTGTGAGCAAGTGTGCACATACTGTACCTAATAAACCATATCTGGAACCTGAAAGCAGCATAAAATATCACAAATAGCTGATCATGTGTGGACGAGTCATCAGCTACATATATACCCCAGATTATTGCAATCATATTCATTAACTTCAGTCATGGCTTCACAGAGGGACAATCCACGAATGTGTGGGGGCTGCAGAAGTAGAATCCGTGAATGTTGAGGGCCTTGTGTATATATATGGATGGGATGATGAAAAACACGAGTAATGGAGAGAAGAATGGCGCTGGTAATGAATGGTGATGGTTGGAATATCTTAAATTTATTAATGCTGATGATGCAGTGCTACTTGCGAATACCAGACAAGAACTTGGTTGACCAGTGCAGAGTTTCACTGATGTCTGCGAGCATCTTGCCTTGAGAGTAAATGTAGAAGAGAGGAAAATGATGGTTTTTGAGAGAGAAGATGACTTCCAGTGTGATGTTACAGTGAATGGAGAGAGACAGGAATTGCTGAATGAGTTCAAATACCTGGATACAGTGATAGATATGAGAGGAAAATGTGCAAAAGAAGTTGAATACACAAGGAAGGAAAGTGGTTGGTGCAATGCACTAGGCACGAGGCTTACATGAAGGAGTGTTAGTGCCAACTTTAACGTATGGATGTGAGACTGTGGTGTGGCTTGACAATGAAAAGTCAGGAGTGAGAGCAGTGGAGATGGGACTGCTGAGGAATGTTTGTGGAGTACAGAGAGTGGATAGGATATGAAATAATGTGATTCATGAAAGATGTGGAGTGAGGAAGTCTTTGGACACCAGAACCGAAGAGAGTGTACTGAGATGGTATGGCCATGTGGAGAGAATGGATAACAATAGAGTAGAGAAAAAGGTATATCAGAGTGAATTTGATGGAGAGAGGAGGTGAAGTAGGCCAAGGATGGTGGATGGGTGTGTGAGGAAGAGAGTTTTGGAAGTCGGTGAGGCTAGGGGACTGACAAGACATCGAGTTGGCTGGATGAATATTGTGAGGAGTAGCGCATGATCAGGTATTTGGCACCCCTTTTTATCGCGACAGCATCCGGATAGACTCTATCGGATATGTTTATGTGAAGCTACAGAAAGTGATGAATGTTTTTTGCGTATCAGATAGAGTCAGAATTCCAGGGGCTTGAATGGTGAGTGAATGGAAGCGTGGCCCTTTGGATTGGGCAAATTTGGTCTTTCTGGACATTGCTACCCCTCACCCTGCCTAAGGTTGGGAAAGGAGGTCCCGTTGATGATGATGTTTCTTTATTTCTGAGCAACCATTTCACCATTTTTCTTCTGTACTTCTCTCAGTTTCATCTTAACCCTTTCGCGCACAGTAAGTTTTATTAAGTTTCACAGCTCACGATTTTACTACCCCGCGCGCTCCGCTGGCAGCCGGCAGTACGCAGATTACACCTATTCTCGCCTTATTTTCACCACCCAAACCTCAAAATGTTGCCCTGAAACTCACATCATCTTATTCGCCAATGTTTGTTGTAGCTGATAAGCCAAAAGAAAAACTAGAAAAATACGAATAAAAGTACACTTGGCCGCCGTGAATAAACATTTTGGAATGTTGATCTCAATTCCCAACATCGTCGTTCGAGTGTTTTCCATCATACAGAAAAATGTTATTATAAGTTTTGATAGAGAATTTCATTGGCTTTCTAATGAGGTATGTCCGGTTGTGATGCGATTTGTAGTTTTCGAGAAAATGGCCAAAAACTAAAAGCCATTTTTGTAAAAAAAAAAAAAATGATTTTTGTTCAGGGAGGTATACTGCAGAAGTTTTCTCGCACACCTTATGTTTTTATTACATAATCTTATGTAGAATTTCATAAGCTTTCTCCTGATACCTTTTTGTTTTGATACGCCTCATAGTTTCCGAGTAAATCGCAAAAAACTACAGGGTACCCGCGGCCGCCGTGCACTTTCGTCATGAGTGAACAATAACCGCCTACGTAACCACAACTTTTCATTAGAGAAATTACATAGTTATGTCCTGTACATACGTAGAATTCACTGATCTTTATCATGGTTTTTACAGGAAATCGATACGTTCAATAATTTTGGAGTAAATAGACGACAAAGATAGAACACTCTTCCTCGCTCGCAAGCGAGATAAAAATGCTCAGTTTCCCTGCCTCATGAATGCTTACATATTTTCGCTCGTTACGTTCTATTATTATTATTATTATTATTATTTACTCAAATTATACATGTGAAATATCATAAGCTCTTTGATAGTGCTCTCAGTAACTCGACATTTCCACTAGTCTTTTTGATAGGTACTGATACTAAAGCTGAACTTTCTTCCATCTCATATGTGTATATGTAAAAAACAATACTTATTTGTGAAAAAAATATAGAAATGTAGAAACAGGTCAATGTACAAATCAACAAAATATGGATAACTCACTTGCTCCAGAGGTTTTGAGCTGCTGGCAGGAACTTGAAGGAATTGAAGATGAGTTAGGTAGTGAGTTGTGTGTGTGTGTGTGTGTGTGTGTGTGTGTGT